>JAVJIF010016509.1:0-101970 GCA_038442645.1 Agave tequilana
AAAAGAATGAGTCAATTGGAACAACGCCTCGAGGCCCTTACCAACCGTAAAGGCCTCCAAGAAGCTGGAGTGGTCCGGCCCTATCCTGCTGAATGGGACTTGGTTCCGTACCCGTCCAAGTTCAAGGCTCCAACCCTTCAAGCATTCGATGGGAAAGGGTCACCCAACCAACACATCTACTACTTTAAATCCCAAACCGGGAATGTAGTAGATAACGATGCTATCCTGGCTCATCTGTTCATCGGCACCCTAAAAGGGCTGGCCTTTGAATGGTTCATGAAGCTCCCAGAAGGTTCTATCAAGAACTGGGGCGATTTGGAGAAGCTTTTCTTAACGCGCTTCTTCGAGGATGACTCGGAGGTCAACATGCCTACCCTTTTAGCCACCAAGCAGCGAAAGGGAGAGTCCGTCAAGTCTTTCGTGGAAAGATTTCGGAACGTGGCACTCCGGTGTCCAAGCGGTATGACCCAGGCTACCCTGGTGGAAACATGCCGCCACAATCTCCAAACCTCACTCCTTGCTCAAATAGGAGTTGCTGAAAGCCGCACCTGGAAGCAATTAGTCCAACAAGGTGAACAGGCTGAGGAGATTGTCGCCCGCGTCAGAGCGGAGGAAGGTAAGCCCAGGCCTGAGAGGTCAACAAGGCGTGCGCCAGACACATTCCTCCAAGCCAAAAGGAAGGATAACTTGGCAGCGGAGACCAAGTCCCCTGTCAAACCTCAACCGGTCAAAGGAAGTGGCTCTTCAAGCCAACCACGGGCCAACAAACAGTATTCCTTCAAGGATGAACATGTCGATTCGCTCTTCAAATTACTCAACAAGAGCAACCGACTGAAGCTCCCTGAAGTCAGGCGCCCCGAGGAAGTCGGCAAGACCGACAATCCCACCTATTGCTTGTACCACAGGATGCTGGGGCACCCTACCAAAAGCTGCTACGTCTTCAAGGACATCCTTCAAGCTCTGATTGACGCGGAGGTTTAAAGCTCCGACCAGAGCAGAAGAAGGTGATGGCCAATGTGACGTCAGTTCTTCAGTTCGGAAGACAACCCCCGACACCCTCTGGAGTAGTCCCTATCCCAAGAGGAGAGCTGAGAGTGGTCAACACAGACCCTCACCAGCAGCGAGAGAAAGGCTTGGCACCCGTCCCTACACCTCAAGGGGAAATCATGTGGGTCCACCCTGACCTTGTCAATGAACAGCAATGGACTACTGTGACCAACAGGAAATCCAAAGGCAAGGTAAAGGCTTCATCCTGCAATGTGTGGTGTGTGCCTCCTCTAGAGAAGTCGAGACTGATGTTCCCTCGTTAACCGACTCCGAGGAATAAACAATAGTCTTGGCCGCAGAGCCCAACCAACCGATGGCAGGAACCCGCTCGGGACAGCCGTACTTGAAGCAGTATGGCGAGATGGCGGTAACCCCTCCACAACCAGCTGTAGAGCCAACCAAGCCCTCCACGAAACAACTGTGGAGAAACAGAAAGAAACTCGGTTTCTCGAGTTCTTTCGAAAGGTGTAGCGGAAGGATCCACGACACCTTACCGCTTTGATGGCTTGGCTCAACTGGCCAACATCCCGGCACGCATTACCTTGTATGAACTTCTTAGACTATCGAAGTCGACCAGAGAAGCTCTACAAGAAGCTCTGGCAAATGCTGAGGTCTTCATGACCCAGGTACCGAGGGAGGAAGATGTAGAGGATTGCCTCCACACCTCCCCAAATGCTCCCTGCATTACCTTCATAGAAGATGATATGCAGGTTAAAGGGAAGCATGATCGACCCCTGTACTTCACAGGGTATATTGGATCGTCTGAGGTGAGCCGCATTCAGGTAGATCCAGGGTCCGCGTTGAGCATCATGCCTCGCCGGGTCATGCAACATCTCGGGATTCCTACTCACCGTTTGAGCCCTACCCAGACAACCATTTATGGGTTCAATGCCAACAGTACCCGTCCGATGGGGAAGGTCAAGCTCAAATGCCAGATTGGAGATCTGAGGTCAGAGGTGACATGCTACGTCATAGATGCTGACACCTCCTACAACTTGCTGCTGGGACGACCGTGGATTCATCGCAACTCCATCGTTCCCTCTACTCTCCACCAAGTCATGAAATACATTGACGGGACTGGAAACGTGCGAACGTTGATTGCCGAGAGGCATCCGTTCAAGGGAGTGGAGAATTATTTCACAGATTCCCTCCTATATCAGGAATCTGTAGAAATAGATGAAGTCCCGCAACCAGAAGAACCAGACTCTGGCAATGAAGCGACGACCGAGCTGGAAGAAGATGAATGCGTGTGGGAGCTGGATCCACCTGTGACGGGCATTAATAAACTCGATGTTGATAATACCTCCGCTGATGATGCAGGCAGATGGTACATAATGAAGAATTAGATTTAGCGTATTTTTCTGTGTTTGCTTCCGATTCAATACCGTCAGATACTAGCACTGATGTAGATGATGACCTCTGGTCGCAATGAATGCTTTGGCATCGTTGCATGTACCAGTAAAATCATCCTTCGGGACATACCAGGAGAATGGTAATGCGCAAGAATCTATATTTATGGTTCCAGCCAGACGGAAAGGCCAAAAACTAATTCTTTTTGGGCGAATCTCGTCTGAACCAACGCCCCACGAAGAATCGGAAGGCGAGGAGGAATCCCCTCAGTTTGGTCATTATGAACCAAAAGCGCTCAAAATGATGAAGTACATGGGGTATGATCTAACCAACAGACCCGGGTTAAACTTCGGCAAAAGGAAGGAGAACGCTACTTCAATCCTTTGTGCCGAAAGGGAAAGCCCCCGATTATTATCATCGGACGAGCCGGGGATTGGATTATGTATCGACTCCGATCCCATCAGCCTCTGATTCTGGAGGGCCATCAGGTCATAATTACTCTTCAGACACATCATCATGGGAGTCGGATGTCAGTGTCGGCAACATCTTCAGAGAACTTTCGGTGAACATGGCTTCAACAAGCCACCTGGAAGGCGGAGATGAAGAAATGATCCAATCTGATACAGATCCTTGGATCAAACATTTAAACACTCTTTGGGATACCCGCTTTGAACAGCGCGAGCCACCCACAGAAGACAAGGTTGTTCAAGTCAATCTAGGAGACGAGGCCAATCCTAAGCCCATCTTCATAAGTGACGGCCTATCGCCTTCGGAGAAGAAGGATCTAATATCTCTTGTACAAGAGTATATAGACGTCTTCGCCTGGAATTACGAGGACATGCCTGGACTTGATCCTCAAGTGGCTATGCACCGCCTCAACATCAATCCGAACACAAAACCTGTCAAACAACAGCAGCGACGGTCCGTCCAGAGATAATGGAGGCAATTCAATCAGAAGTCAGAAAACTTATTGATTCTGGCTTCATCAGGGAAGAACAACATCCCGACTGGGTAGCCAACATTGTCCCAGTTGCCAAGAAGAACGGGAAGATCCGGATCTGCATCGACTTCCGTGATCTCAACGAGGCTTGCCCCAAAGACGAATTCCCACTGCCAATCACTGATGTCATGATTGACAATACTTGTGGATTCGAACGAATGTCCTTCATGGATGGATTCTCAGGATACAATCAAATTAAAATGTATCCTGATGACGAAAAGCATACCTCCTTCAGGACTCCTCTAGGGGTATATTGCTATACCGTCATGCCCTTCGGACTGAAGAATGCGGGGGCAACATATCAAAGGGCCATGGACGCCATTTTCCAGCGGCAAATGCGCGAAACGGTGGAATGTTATGTTGATGATATTGCGGTGAAAAGTCGCACTAAAGATGATCACATATCTGACCTGAAGGTTGTCTTTGATATCATGCGGGCTCATCAATTGAAGATGAATCCCACCAAGTCCTTCCTGGGGGTGGCCAGCGGCAAGTTCCTAGGGTTTGTAGTGACTTCCACAGGAATTCATTTAGACCCGGAAAAAATCCGCGCTATCCAGGAGATGCAACCCCCGAGAAGCCTCAAGGAGCTCAGGGGATTACAAGGACGATTGGCATACATCCGCAGGTTTTATCAAACCTCTCCGGAAGATGCCACCCCTCCGCCAAATTAATGAAGAAGGGTGTCTCGTTCATTTGGGATGACGCTTGCCAACAAGCGTTCGAGGAAATTAAACAATACCTCACACAACCACCAGTTCTTGCAGCTCCGGTATCCGGAAAACCTTTCCTGGTATACGTCCGAGCAATGGATCATTCTTTGGGAGCTCTACTAGCTCAGAATGATGATCAAGGGCAAGAACAAGCGATCTACTATTTGAGTAGAACAATGATCGGAGCCGAACATCGGTACAACCCGATCGAGAAGGAATGTTTGGCACTGGTGTTCGCCATTCAGAAAATGCGACACTATTTGGTAGGCCAAACTATAAATGTCATATCAAAAGTCAACCCCTTGAGGTTACTTATGACTAAGCCTTCATCATTAAACGGCCGGTTGGCAAAATGGGCCATATTGCTATCCCAATATGAGATGCACTTTTTATCACAAAAAGCCATTATAGGACAAGCGGTGGCAGATTTCTTAGCTGAACACCCGGATCCGAGGGCAGCCAAACTCTACGAGGATCTCCCAGATGAAATCGTCGAAGTCTGCTCGACTCAGACATCGTTCGAAGGTCAAGTATGGCAACTTTTCTTCGACGGTGCATCCAGAACAAGCCCAAAGGGACACATCGTAGCGGGGGTAGGAGTAGTACTCGTCTCGCCACAGAACTATGTGATTTCCCGAGCCGTCTCATTAACTGAGCCTTGCTCCAATAATGTGGTAGAGTACAATGCTCTTTTGATAGGGATGCAATTCGCCAATGAGATTGGCGTTAAAAATCTCGAGGCATACGGTGACTCTAACTCATTGTTAGCCAAGTTCGCGGGGAGTACGAAGTCAGACATGAGGACCTAGTACCCTACTACAACGCAACTATCCACATGGCCGAGAGGTTCATAAACTTCTACATCGATCATGTACCGCGCAGGCAAAATGCGCATGCAGATGCACTGGCATCCCTCGCGGCCTCCTTAGCTCTTCTAGCTAGAGCAATGGAGAAGATATTCGTCTACAGCCACGACCTGTATTGCCCGAGAATTGCTCTCAAGCACTATCAGGAGTCAAAGGGAGAGTATCAAGGCAAAGAAGCGCTGGAATTGTCAACCGGGCCAGAGCTTAAAGACTGGCGATTCCCCTATATCGACTATGTCTTGTATGGCATCCTGCCTGAGGACGCCAAGGAAGCGGCTGCCATTCGAAGGAAAGCCCCTAAATTTTACTACAATGCGATTACATGAACATTGTATCGTCGATCGCATGACGGGGTCTTGCTCCGGTGCCTCTCACCCAAGGAGGCTCAAGAGGTATTGAAAGAAGCCCACGACGGTATGTGTGGAGCCCATCAACCTGGCCCAAAACTGGCACATCGACTCCAAAGATTGGGTTACTACTGGCCCAAGATGATTGCCGACGCCGTCACCTATGCCAAAAGATGTCACGCCTGCCAAGTGCACGGCGATTTCATCCATCAAGCACCAGGTACCTTCACTCTACGGCCTCTACCTGGCCATTTGAAATGTGGGGGATGGACGTGGTTGGCCCTATCAGCTCACCATCATCAAAGGGACATCGGTTTATTTTGGCAATAACCGATTATTTCTCTAAATGGGCCGAAGCTTTTCCTTTGAAGGAGGTAAAATTGTCTAACGTGATCAAGTTCGTGAAACATCACGTTATTTACCGTTTCGGTGTACCTCGGCGAATTGTCCATGACAATGGGCCCCAGTTCATTAGCCAGGCGTTCCAGAGATTCTGCGTTAAGTTCAGAATCCAGAGTGTGTCCTCAACGGCATACTATCCTGCTGCTAACGGCCTCGCAGAAGCTTTCAACAAGACTATTAGCAAGCTTCTCAAGAAGTTCGTCTCGAAAAGTCAACGAGACTGGGACGACAAGCTGGGTGAATGCTTATGGGCCTACCGCACAACTGTGCGAACCCCAACTAAAGCCACGCCGTTTTCTTTGGTTTATGGGTGTGAAGCCGTACTTCCACTGAAAATCTAAATTCCATCTCTATGTGTCGCCTTGACAGCGGAGATGACAACGAGGAGAAGCATCGACAGCGACTTCAAGAATTGGAAGCCTTAGATGATAAGCGTCTGCAGGCCCAACAGCAAATCGAGCTCTACCAAGCTCGAATTACCAGAGCCTTCAACAAGAAAGTTAAATTGCGAACTTTCAAGAAAGGCGACCTAGTCTTAGCCGTCAGAAGACCCATGGTGATGACGCACAAGACAAAAGGGAAATTCCAGCCCAAATGGGAAGGACCATTTGTAGTAGAGTCAGTCTACTCAAATGGATCATATCGTCTCATAACCTCAAATGGCGATACGCTCATGATGCCGATCAATGGCAGATTCTTGAAGAAGTACTATCCTTAATAGTACTCCTCCTCTGATCAAGTTAAAAATACACCTCTGATCAAAACAAGGAGAGCTTCTTCATTAATATCCAACGCCTCCGACGGCTAAGGATAGAGGGAAAATGTTGGCTTCTAAGCCCAACATAAGTCTTCGACAACTCATCATGCTGAGGGGAATAGCATGGCTAGCCCAACTCAAACGGTAGTTGGTAAAGGCACCTCAAACCCGTTGACAGCTGAGGATTTGCTAAAAATCCTAAGGGACACGTTCCCATTTGATCCAACGCCTCCGACGGCTAAGGATAGAGGAAAATGTTGGCTTCTAAGCCCAACATAAGTCTTCGACAACTCATCATGTTGAGGGAATAGCATGACTAGCCCAACTCAAACGGTAGTTGGTAAAGGCATCTCAAATCCGTTGATAGCTGAGGGTTTGCTAAAAATCCTAAATGGACTTAACTCCACTCTCCCCTCCAAAATCCCTTACCAATTCTCACCCACAGAATGGTAGGTCCACCAAATACAATCTTTACCAAGTTAACACTATACCTCTGGTAATGAATACTCCTTGTCGAGTACAACTCTTGCTTGTCAACTCTACATAGAGTAACAAACTTGCAGTTGTTGTCAAGTTAACACTATACCTCTGACATTCCAAACTCCACTTGTCAATTCTCATCAATAGGATGACAGGTCCTCAAATTGCTCGTATCGCAAATTAATTCTTGTCAAGTTAACATCACACCTCTGACAAATTACTATTAAGTTTAACATTACACTTCTAACAGTAATCAAGTTGCTGTCAAGTTCAATATTAAACCTCTGACAGTCACCTTTTCTTCAGACTTCCATATCGAAGCTGAAATGAACGATGCTAAGTTTAACACTACACCTCTAGCATCTAAGTCATTGTTAAAGTTCAACAATACACCTATGACAATGAATTTCCCTCGAACTTCCGTATAGGAGTTGAGATGACCAATGCCAAGTTCAATATTACACCTCTAGCATTTCCATCACTGGCAAGTTAAACATCACACCTATGTCAGTGACACTTTCAATTTTCCCAAACGAAAGCTGAAAGGCTTCTGAGTCAAGTTAATATTACACCTCTGATTCACATTCTTGTCAAGTTAACATCACACTTCTGACAAGACTACTTTCAACCTGTTAAGTTAATATCACACCTCTAACGGTAAAGATTTTCCTAGATTCCCTGCGAGTCTAGTCTCACTTGTTATTCTCTTCAACAGAATAACAAGTCTACCTAAAAATATTGTTAGGTTAATACTACACCATTAACAGTGTTTTCCTTCAACTCCCCAGCTAAGCTTAATCAAGTGAATCCTAAACCTTGATAAAGACCCATTTTCCTTGGGGGACGAGTTTCACTTGTCATTCTCCTTTATAGATTGACAGGTCCACAAAATTATTCTATCTCTTGTCAAGTTAATATTACACCTCTGACAATATTGTGAAAGTTTCTGAAATAGGATCTTTCCCTACAAAATTGACTTATTAAGATTATCATCATAATTTTGACGAAGTCAAAGATTTTCTGCTTCTGTGCGTCTAACTGAAGACAAAAGGTTCAAGACAATAGAAGAGACAAAAAGAAAAATGTCACTTTTATTTATATCCAGGCATATGAAAGTGATACATGAAAGTGATACAAAATGCTCTCTTATACAGTAAGATTGAGTGTTACATTTAAGGAGTACAAAGAAGTCCCTCTCTCTCTCAGAGGTTGCACTCACTCCTTAAAGCTGCGTTTGATTCCGAGTACAAGATGTTTGGAAGGGTGCCAAAACAGAATCAGACATTGTGGCAACGATCAGAAGCTGGTTGCACCACGATGCATAATGTAAACATCGAAAGAGCCCTAACTGACTAAACTAAGAGCAATGGTGTTCTTGAGGTCCGGTGGCAGCAGAAAGCCCTGCAACCCTTCATTCATGAGCATCTCTTTCCCCAGCAGGCCATCCAGCAGACATGAAGAGTCCTCGATGTTACTTCTGGAGTGAGAGAGGAAGGGGATGCTATCTGCCACCATATCCACCGTAGCCCCCCTCGCCGCCATACTCACCCTGACCATCCCTTGCCAGCAGGCATGACTGGTGCATTGGATCTGAAGAGACCTTGGCGAGGGTCGAATCCTCGTCAGGGACATAATATATTCCCTTGTGGACGACGAGGACCATAATATATTCCCTTGTGGACGAACATCGAACAAGTCCGCCGGCCGAAATATTCTTCCAGGGGCCCAGCGAACCTGAAAAAGGACGATCAAATCTACCTGCAAGAAGCAAACCAGGGAATTAGACAATTCGGAACTTAGTACACTTCGACAGAAGAAAACTAAGTCACAAACGCGGTTATTGCTGAAGACTGCAGACGCGGGAATAACCCACGCAGTAAGCCAAACTTCCGCGGTGACAGAAACAGACGCGAGTGAAAACTGTGATACACGCAGGGTTCAAACGCAGTCCAATTTTCTGCATCCGCGTCTAACACACCAGGCGCGAAGAGAATCAAACGCCAAAAAATTGCCATCTCCCTGTTTAATGAACAGGAGTTGCAAGATTCGGGTCTGAAACCTTCAACCCGAGTTGGAATTCATCCAAGTCAGTGGCCTTAAAACGCGAGCTTCATGAGCAAAGCCGGCGCCAAGTGCCAAAGACTTCTGTGCTCGCGTCCAGAGAAGTTCAAGTCGATGGCGCAAATTCCAGAAAAGGAATGCACCAATTAGGACTTCATCCAGATGATAATATCTCTTTAAGAGATATCAAAGGTCAAACCTGGCTGAGTTAAAAATGTCATGCCAAACCAAGAAGGCGTACCCGCAGAGGCCTCTATTAAGAATGTAACTCTCTGCATCGAAGCGCGGACGTAAAAGGAGTTCAAAGAGACGCTTTCTGTTATTGAAATCACTTGACAGTGGTAATCGTCTGAAGAGACCAAATAGAAGCATGAAAGCTCTGGGTCATCTTCATCCATGGAGGCAAACCCCTGGTGAAGTCCTTGAAGGGAGAAGACAGAAACTCTCAGAGCACTCGCTCTAAAAAAGAACACAGTATTGGACTGTTAAAGGGAGAGAAGGAACCCCTATTTATAGACAGTCCCTGATAACTGTCATTAATGATTCATTAATCAAAACCGTCAGCCTTAATGACCGCACGACCGTCAAAGTCTAATAGGAGTCTGACGCGTGGAACGTTGCTTCGGGAAGCGTCGCAGACGCTGGTCTCAAACCGTCCGCGCCGGTTTTGCATTAAAGAGCATTAACGCTTAAGTCCAATGAAGAACTGACGCGTGGACAAACCGCTTCGGGAAACAACGGACGACCCGGTTTCCCAATCGTCAGTGAAGACTTGACGTTCAAAGATCTCATGAAATCTTTAAGTCAGGCCGCATTTAATGCCTGGGAAGTTACATCAAGACGCAGATGAGAAAGCCGCATCCGGGAATCCGCGTCCCCTTTTCAGGCTGAATGACGCCCACCTGCATTCCAGAGGAATGTCGCGTGACCCTAAGTTGCGTCCCTTCAGCAAACGGGGCCCATTTCAAGGGAAAGCACTTAACTCAGCAAAAGACTTGGGCAATTGTGGATTAGTTGGAAAATACGCAAGGCTGCGTCCCTCGCGTCCGCTCAAACCGCGTCTTCATCAGAGGAGCTGCGTCTGCATGAGTAGTGATGGGTTTTTGCACCTAGTCAAAAGATCCAGCGCTGCATCCTTAAGGACTGCGACCAGTGAGTCACACTCAAAAACTGCGTCCTTCGCGTCCACTTGAACCGCGTCTTCATTAGCAGGACAGATTCGCGTCAGTTAAGCCCGCGTTTCTCTCTGAATTGACGCCGCGTCTCATCAAAAGGACTTGGTTCTGCCTAAGTTCCTATGAAATGATGACCGCGTCTCTCTTCCTATAAAATGATGACCGCGTCTCTCTCTATGATTTGATGCCACGTCTCATCAAGAAAGTCTGAGTTAACGCCGCGTTTCATTAAGAGAAGTTGAATTCATCTACAGCAAGGCAATAAAGATGGAACAGAAAATTTCAAAGACTTTTACTATTCAAAAAAATGGTAAAAGCAAGAACAAACACTCTTGGTGAATAGAGTGTCCTTTTTCTTTACACAAAAAAAAGAAGAAGGCTACAAGTCCTGGTTCGCCAAGGAACGGATTTGTTCTCTAAGGCGATGTATCTTATGTTGACGCGTCTTCTTAGCCTCCATGAGAGCTTGGGCCCGCAGATCCGCCTCAGATAAAAATCCCTGCGCTTGTACTCGGAGGGATTCCAACTCGGATGAACGAACAGAGAGGTTTGCTTCAACTTGTGCCTTGGCAGCCTCCAACTCCGCTAGCCTCTTTTCAGAGGTAGCAAGCTTCTGTTCGTTAAAAGCAATCATGGCCTCAGCCCTGGCAATAGCAGCCCGAGAGTCAAGGATAGCCTGCTTTGCAGCCTGCATGATCATGACAGATTCCTTGGACTCGACCGTTAGCCTTTGAAGATCAGCCTGGAAACCTTCAAGAAGACGGGTGTTATCGGTTATCTTCTCCTCCACCTCCTGTCGCTCCTGCTCTTGAGCAGCAAGGAGCCTATTCAAAGTTTCCTGGGCTTCGTGGAATGAGCCGGCATCCTCCAGGGATCGAAGCTCTCTCAGGTCTTATCCCAGCTGCTCCACCACCAGCAGACACGCCTGGGCTAGCGAAGGGCCTCCGGCTAACTTGATGTTCTCGGCCAAGTTTCCGAGAAACATCCGGGCGAATTCGAAGGAGCTACCCCCAGACAGGATGAAATCGATGCATGATCGCATCGCGTCAAAGAACTGCTGCATCGTTTTGCGTGTCAGGAACTCTATAGTATCATCGCCCGAGGTGCTCCCCGACCCCCTTTCTATCACGGGGTGAGGGATGTAAACCGGCTCTTCTCGCGCAAGAGTCAGGTTGACCACCGGTACGGCAGGAGCAAGAGTAGCCACTAGCGCTTCTGGGGGTGCTACCTCTGTAGGAACCTCCACAGCTGATGACAGAGTCGTGAGCTCGACTTCCTCAGAAACCTCGGCCGAGGCTTGAGCTGTGTGGCCTTCCGGAGGGGCACTGACCGCCAGACTCTCCACCGGAGCCCCCCCAGTTCTCTCTGCAAATTATCTCAACATTAGCTACAATGGTGAGAAGAAAAACATTCAAGACATCAAAGCTTCCTTACCAAGTTGGAGATCCTGAGATGTCAAATTCTTGGACGAATCCTGCAGAGTAGGAGTCTCCCTGGCTCCAGTGGTTGCCTCCTCGTCCTGCAGAGTGGGAGTCTCCCCAATTTCAGTAGTTGCCTTCTCTGGAGGCATCTCGGCGGCTGTAGCCTCAACTCCTTCCGGCTGGATCAACTCTTGCACCATCTCCTCGGTATGCGAAGAGGTTGTGGCCTCAATATCCTCGACCACCCTGCAACAAAAAGGAGAATGTTAAAACCACCTCTTCAAAATGAGAAGGGAAATCAAGTCAGAAGGTGAAAAGAATACCTTCAGCAGGAATAACTGCCGCCAGTGGTGATATCGTCAACGGCTCGCACCCATGTATTTCCTCCTCCGAGATGTGTGAGAATTTACTCGGATCAGGAGGAGCGGGTTCGTCACCATAGTCGACCTCATCCTCAAAATCGCTTTCTTCTGCGGATAAGGAAGACGACAGTTCAACGCGAGAGGCTTCGGTAGCTGGAGCCTTGCCACCAATTACCCCAGTAGTAGGGCTAGGGTCAACTGTCCGAGGACTGGAGATGAACACACTTGGAGACCCAGGTTGCTGTGCCTCATCTCTCCTTTCATGAGCAGGGGAAGACCCGGGCTGAATTGAGACCCCCGGAATCTTAACATCACCCCCGCTCATGATGTCGACTTCGAACTGCTCGGCCTCGTCAGCAGCGGTCGGTTCGTCAGCAGGCTCCGCTTCCTCCACAATCCTGGGGCCCCTGCTGTGCAATCTGCGAGCAGGGACTAAAGGGGCATCATCCTCATCTGCCTCTTCTTCCTTAGTTCCTCAACACCGGCAGGGATGTCTTCGGATAGAGAAACTTCGGCCGTCAAGTCTCTCCGGACCCTCTTTGAGGCAGGATCAGCAGTGGAAGTAGAGCCTTGAGCACGCTTACTCACCACTTGTCGAGCCTTTGTTGCTCGTGGCTCCTCCCTTGACCCTCTCCCGACTTCCCTCAGAGCCTTCAGATACTGCTCGACGCCTCGCGAGCGTTTACCGGACCCCGACCTTGCTTCAAAATTTGCATTGATACTCTCAATGCATGAATACTCCGGAACAAAGTGTGGTGTCTGGTTGACCTGAAAGTACCAGGTACAGAAGCTGAAGCTTGTGCGGCCCTTTGGCTCCTTGACAGGTAGACGGAAAGTTGCTTCCGTCCCTCCGGCCACGCTATAGTACCAAGCCCGAGCACCTTCAAACAAGTTCCCACTGAAGGCGAGTCGAGCATTGGGGTTGCCGACGTAGAGTTGATCATAACCGAACTGTCGGGCGAAGCGATTCGGCATATATGGCTCGATTGTGCATGAGGTCCCTTGCCAGAAAAACACATACCCAGGCCGGATGTTAACCAACCACCAGAAAATCCCTGTTGACAGCCTAGTGAAATCATCTTGGCCTGCGGAGTCAGTAAATAGTTCCCCAAAAGATGCACCAGGAATCTCGGGGAAGCAGCGGTTAAGCTGGTAGTTCGAAGCAGACAGAATGCACTTTCGAACATAATACATGTAAGTATTATACTAGCAAGAACCCTCCAACCGCTGTACAAAAGGGACAAAACCCTCACTCCAAGGCACCGGCGTCATCAGAGAGGGGCAGTGCATCACGTACCAAGCCATCAAGTACGTGTAGGGCAGCTCGACCCGAGGGTTGGGGCGCTTCACCGTCGGCTTCCCCTCTGAGTTAACAGTCGGCCTGCCATGGGAGTCAACAGTCTTCCCTGCCTCGCAGAAAGTCTGGGTTAACGCCCGCAACCCGCTTTGAATGCCAGCCGCTATGGCCGGGAGAAGGGCTATGGGACTGCCATAGGCCAGGAGCACTGCCGGGTACACTACATCGGTAACAATGACTTCATGTAGCAGCGTGGGCACCACACAGCGCTTCAACCACAGCATTAAGAAGCCCGCCAACAGTGCTCGATCGGAGATAGGAATCCGGGCTTGATGATGAAAGCTTTTGAAAACCATGTCGGGTTCGAAACCATCCTCGTTCGAAACCGTGGTGTAGAAGCCTTCAGAAGCCGTAACCCTGTCGTCAATCTCCTCGTCGGAGCTGGGAGCCAGTCGGGTTACCGGATAGTCTTTCTTAGTGATACCATTAAATAAGTAGCTGACCCAAGACAGCTGCTTGACTCCTCCCGACCTCCAAGAGGTTACCTGACCGCAAATATGGAAGTGACATAACACCTCCCAATAAGTCTCGTACACTTGAGGAGACCCTTTCTTCATAAGGTTGAGCTCCTCAGTGGTCGGGACATATTCCTCATAGGGAGAATCCCCTGTGGCCAGCCCCGAGACCTCATGCAACTCGTGCAGGGCAAGGCCCATTTCTCCGACCGGAGTGAAGAATGTCCCCGTCAGAGGATTGTAACGCTCCAGGATCCCAAAGAAGTTTTGAGGGCTCGGTGGGATACCATATTGTACGGCCCTGACTGCTTGGTACAAATCCGTTTGCTCCAGCAAGCCTCTAAGGTCGGCAAGGACGAAGCTTACCATCCTGTACCACCAATACTTCTCAGTGGAGTGGATCCACCCGGGCGCACGAAACTCAACCGGAAAATCACCCTCCACTTTCATGAATGCGTTAAGGAAAGTGGTGCCAAGTTTTGGCGTTTCTCCAACTGGAGGCTCAGTCCTGAGCGACCCGGGGAACAGGCCGAGAACCGCCCTATCATGACTATCATGACGGTATACCCTTTTGGAGCCTAAGTCACCGAGGGTAATCTCAGGGACATATCGGGAAAGGTCCCATTTCATCTTCCGAGGGACGGACATGTGCTGAAGATAAGACAGCGGGTACATCCTCTCCATGTCCGGAAGAAAGAATCTTCTACCCCCTATCTGGCGGAGCCATTTATAAGTTCTGTCATACATGGAATAGCCGCCATCGCCGACATGGTCTCCAAAGAAGAAGGCAGGCTTCTCCAGCGGAATGCGAGTATCCGTTGTGAATGCTGCGTCAGTCATAAGCTCCCGAAAAGTTGTCATGTCAACATTGGAGAGCCTTTTCCTGCGCTCCTCGACCTGTCAGCAGTCACGGGTACAGTCCTTTGCAGCACAAAGGTTAAATCACGGTCAGGGCCACCTACGTGCCCAAAGTGGCGCTTCTTGGAGAGTGGGGCAGAAGAGTGTAGCATTGCAAAAGAAAAAGACACTTGATCAGACATCTTATCAAAGAAAAAAATGTGTTAAGTGTCTATAGTCCAGACGCAGAAAAGATGCTGGACGCAGAAATTATCAAAATTCGCGTCTAGACTTGAGGATCCTCGTCCAGACGCAGAAGAGACACTGGATGCAGGAATTATCAAAATCCGCGTCCAGACCTGCAAATCCGCGTCCAGATGTGAGGCCCGCAGGATCAAGCCCGCGTCTTGAAAACCAAGACTTATGAAAAATCTCTAAGTACTTGGGCTCAGGTGCCAGATTCATAAAAAAATCAGCACCTGATGTCATAGAACGCAAGGATCAAGTCCGCGTCCGAACCCTTCACAATTAGAAATATTCTAAGTGAAGAATCTGAAATGCAGGACTCACTGGCACCGGGTTACCAAACCCGCGCCTTGGTTATCAACTCAAAGACCGCGTCTGAGACTGCGTCTGAGAATCAAACACGGTTTATATTCTGTGTTGACGGTTCTCCTAAAAAAAGAGTTTTTTTAAGGGGTTCCATGAACTTCCACCATTAATGGTGAAAGTTAAGCCTAAGCGGCATTATACCTGGGAAGAAGACTTCCTGCGCGGAGGAATCACCCCTCTGGGCCTCGGCGACGGCCGCTTTTGAAGATGAGGCGGTTGGCTTGGCCTTGGGTGCCATCGTTAATCAAAAATCCGATGATGGACGATGAAGAAATGAAGAGAGAACAAAGGAGATCCTTTTTCTCAAAACCCTAGCAAAATGCTTCCGAAGACGAAAGAGAGACTAATGATGACTCTCTTAATGACTGTTGCCATTTATAGGCACAGTGATTCGCAAAGATACGCGGCGCTTGTTCGATTGACTCGGCATCGAATCATCTTTTGACGCGTGGACAGCGCATTTAATACAGCGTGAAGTTCGCACGCCAAAAATAAAGTGTCCCTTCGGCTCCATAGGACACGTGGCAGTGCACTCATGACATGGCACGGATTCGCACCCAACAGCCGCGCCTATTCAATGGACGCACCTCTTCAGCACGGCCATGGTCGCGTCCAGAAAGTCGCGCCCTTACACAAAAGGATGCGTCTCTCCGAAGTTCGCGTCCTTCCAATCCGGCCTAGCATCGCGTCTGCCAATCGAATATCAGTCGCGTTTTTTATTTTCAAAAGGCGCACCCCATGAAAGTCGCGTCTGTAAAGCAGTACTACCTCTGCTCTTCAAAGAAGAACCGGCGTTCAGTCCTTGCTTCTGCAAATCAGTTCAACAGTACACTGGCACAAGCAGACGATCGTCCACTTCTGGCTTAAAGTGCACCCATGACAGACTAAAAGCAATCAGGGAGGTTTAGACTGTGTATCTAGACACTCAACACGATCAACTCTGGTGGCCTCAAAGAGTTCAACAGTACACTCACGAAGACCAACTCCAGATAAGATCAAACCCGGAGCATTAACAGTCCAGTCATAGAGGTGAATTCAGCTAGAGTCCAAAGTATTTCGAAATCCGTCCCAGTTAACTGTGGAATATCGAAAACTTTGGAGGGGGTTCTGTAGGCTGTCTAAAAATCACTAAAAGACAAGCCATTAAAAGGCAGAGTTTCAGACTCAAGGCGCGAAGGTTCAACACCCGCGTCTCGACATCAAGGCGCGAGGGTCCAAAACCCGCGTCTCAACTTCAAGACGCGTCGGCTCAAAACCCGCATCTCAGCAGCTCCAAGGCGCGTGGGTTGACACCCGCGTCTCAGTTGTAACCGTCCCGGTTTCGGGGCCAATCACGGCCCACATAACGGGGAAGGTTAGCCCCCATTATGGAGAGCTTTCAGGAGGCGTACGCGAGGGTCCAAAACCCACGTCTCAACATCAAGGCGCGAGGGTCCAAAACCTGCGTCTCAACTTCAAGGCGCGTCGGCTCAAAACCCGCGTCTCAGCAGCTCCAAGGCGCGTGGGTTGACACCCGCGTCTCAGTTGTAACCATCCCGGTTTCGGGGCCAATCACGGCCCACATAACGGGGAAGGTTAGCCCCCATTATGGAGAGTTTTCAGGAGGCACGTACGCCCCTGAAACCCCTATAAATAGCCCCGTCGCTATGAAGAAGAAAAAGGGGAATCTTCGGTGAAAGGATTTCTGAGACAGACAGACACAGAGAGAAGCAGGAGAGAGCTAAACTCTTCAGCAAGCTTGCCACGAACAAGTTGCCCTTTGCCTACCTCCTCTTTGAGAGTTTTGGTAGACAGAGCTGTGCTACTCCTTCTACCAGCCAAAGAGAAGATCCCTGACGATCCCAACGGTCATCCGGTCAACGGAGAACAAGATTCACTCTCCACCGCCACTTGAAGAACCTAGCACTAAACAAAGGGAGGATTCAAGACTCAACATCCTCCCTCCCTTGTAATCGGAGTATTAATCCGTTGTAAGCTTTCAATTGATTCAAGGAAACTTTATGCGAGATCTTTTTCCTCCGCAAATAATAACCTCCCACCAATCTTGCCCTGACCTGGCTGATTAGCTTGTGGTCAAAGTCTACATTATACCTCCGTGGACAATCAACCAGTTTGGAGTTGTCTAGGTCAAGGTTACCTTAGACTAGGCTTGGTTGTTTTCTTTTCTTGACTATTGGTGAACTTGTTTATGATTGTGTTTGTGTATGCAAGTGTCGTCAAGAGACCCAAATTCACCTAGGTTAACTACAAACACATCACCACCCAAGTTCGAAACAAGACTAGATTCGGTTATGGATCGACTGACATCTTTGCAGGATAGGTTCTATCCCATTAGAACATCACTTCCATCTTGCATCCAACTTCCATCGGTTGGTGAACACAACTTTGAGCTTAAGCCACAGTTCATCAATACACTCCCTAAGTTCCATGGCTTAGAGTCCGAAGATGCTTATTTCTTCATAAGAGAATTTGAGGAAGTATTCTTAATGATGAAAATCCCACACCTTGCAGATGATGCTATTAGGTTGAGATTTGTCCCATTTGCTCTTAAGGACTTAGCCAAGAAATGGCTCTACAGCTTAGCGGCTGGCTCTATCACATCTTGGGATGGTTTCATCAAGGTCTTCTTGAAGAAATTCTATCCAATCCACAAGACCGCTCTCGTTAGGAAAAACATTATGCAGTTCAAGCAAGAACCTAGTGAACCATTTTGGAGGTACTTTGAACGCTTCAAAGACCTCCTTATCCAATGTCCTCATCATGGAATAGAGAAATGGCGACAATGCCAAATTCTTTATGACGGTTTAGACTACTCGACCAAGACCCTCTTAGAAAGCATGTGCCAAGGGGGATTCTTGCAGAAGGATGAGCATGAAGGATGGGATTTATATAAGAATCTAGCTGAAACGACCATCCAATGGGAACCTACTAGTGAAAGCTCTAGAAATCCAAACTCTATCTCTTGAAAAGGAGGTCTCCATTCAATTGAATCATCCATAGCTAACGAGGCTAAGTTAGCTAACCTAGCGAGAAGACTGGAAGCTTTAGAAATTAAGGAACCAAGTCCAGTCAATCAAGTCAGCCTAAACTAATTTCCAACTCCAGGTTGTACTTACTGTCAGGCCATGAATCATATGTTTGAAGAGTGTCCTGTATTTCAAGCTCACCAACATTTTCCTGAACCGATGAATGCGGCCTTCTCAAGGCCGAACAATGATCCTTACGCTCCAACGTACAATCCTGGCTGGAGAAATCACCCCAATTTCTCATGGAGCCAACAAAATAATGACCACCCACAGTCAAACCACTTCCATCATTCCAATAATTCTTCCAATCATCAACCCAACTTTTCCAGTCACCCTCACAATTCTCCCAATAATTTTTCAAATTATCAACAAAATTTTTCCAACCAAGCTCCACCATCTTCCTTCCAGAATCCTCAACTCGAAAGGAGAATGACTGATTTTGAGAGAAATATGAAAAGGTACATGAAGAACTAAGATTCTCTCATGCAAATAATATAGAGGCTAGAGGGTCAAATGAGCCAGTTAGCCAACCTACAACATGAGAGGCAAAATGGTACCTTGCCCAGTCAACCAATTATGAATCCTAGGAATTCACAACAAGCTCATTTGGTTGAGGATCAATCACTGAATCAATGTAATGCTGTTCATACATTGAGGTCGGGAAAGAAAGTTGATAACCAAGTGTCAACACCACCTAATCCTAGTCAGCACAATCACACTTCAGCATCCACCTCATCTAATCCCACTCCTCCTAAGTTTGATGAATCTGAAAAAGATAAGTCAACCAGTCATGTGCACCAGCCTATAGCACCATTTCCTAATAGGCTGAAAAACAAGCAAAATCCACACATGGATAAGATAATTGAGATCTTTAATCAAGTGAAGATAAATGTGCCACTTCTTGATGCCATCCAATAAGTCCCATCTTATGCTAAGTTTCTTAAGGACATGTGCACCAATAAGAGAAAGACTAATGTACCTAAAAAGGTCTTCTTAGGCACTAACATTAGTGAGCTACTATCGGGTCCGATCCCTATTAAGTACAAGGATCCAGGTAGTCCAACCATTGCCTGCACAATAGGACAAGCCGAGATTAGTCGTGCACTTCTTGACTTGGGGGCAAGTATCAACTTGCTTCCATTCTCAGTTTATCAATAACTCGGGTTGGGCGATCTTAGTCCAACTGAGTCACTATCCAACTGGCTGACCGTTCAGTGAAAGTTTCAAAAGGGGAGATTAATGATGTCCTTATCCGGGTTGGAGAGTTTACTTACCCTGTTGATTTCATAGTTCTAGAGACACAACCTGTGTCTAACTCCAATCATAGGGCTCAAACTCCTGTTATCCTAGGACGACCATTCCTTGCTACTGCCAATGCCATCATCAATTGTAGGAATGGGTCCATGAGGTTAACTTTTGGGGACATGACTAGAGAAGTCAATGTCTTCAACCTAGAAAAATAACCTCGTAAGATAAGAGATCAAACATTTGAGGTAAACTTTGTTGAAAATAATTGTGATGAAGAGAGTGAAGATTTAGAAGATGAGTCGCTGTTTCTTAATGAATTATTTAAAAATGAATGCGATTATCTTGATGAGAAGGCCTATGTCGAAGATCCTAATGTTGGAGTACCCTTTAAAAAGGGGAAATTTGATTTGAATATCTTCACTTTTGATGAGCCAACCAATAATGTATCGCATGAGGATATAATTCAAGAACCTCGGATTGACATACTCTTTGAAAACCTCTTCGAAGAAGAACTCATGTGTTTGGATGAACCAACTAGGAATCTTTTAGTTAATTGCACATCTCTAGGGGAAAGTGTTGACCTAAGCTTTAAGGAGATATATGGAACTGAGTTAGAATTCCTAGGCATTCATAGTAAGGAAGTTCCAACTGAGAAATGTGGTGGTGATCAATTTTTGAATAATGAATGTAGAAATATGAGGAAGGAAAACCTAAAGAAGTTGAGATTGGGGAGGAAGAGAGCTAAAATGACAGAAAATTTGGCCTCCCCACTATGCCCTATAAAGAGAACCAATTGGAATGACGGGAAGAGAGCTAGAGGGATAAGACTGAAAAAGACCTAGGTGTGGGGGAAACTTAATATTGTACATATTTCTGTATAATATATGTACCTCTTTACATTTCATTTCATGCATGCATACATTTCTTTCATACATTGGGGACAATGCATGAGATAAGTGTGGGGGAGGGTTCTAACATGTTCTAACATGACTGATATATAAAAAAAAAGAAAAAGAAAAGAAAAAAATATATATAAAAAAAACTTTTTGAAAGGTTAGAACAATATTTTGATTTATTTTTTGTAAGAAATTAAGTTAATTTTAAGGAATAGGAAAATCATAACTAGGATTTCTTACACTTAGTCAAAATAAGATGACATGTTTGATTTTTAGGGTTAAGAAGAAAAATTGTAAAAGTAATGTAGTCTTGATCTTTACCTTGATGAAATATGCACACTTTATACACTTACACACTTAGGGTTTAAAAACAAAGACTCTTATGCCTTATTAAAAAAATATATGTAGGAAAAAAAAACAAATCTAATTATTGATTAGCTAGGTGCTTTGGCCTAAGCAAGCCTTGGTATTTATGCAAAAGATAATTAGATAAGTTTAAAAATATATATATATACAAATCCTCTGATTAAGCTGGGTATTTGTACATCATGAAGCATAAGTATTCACGCCTAAAAGGGGTACATCTTATAAGTAAAAACCTTGGTTTCGTAGCCTTATCTGCTCGAGTGTTTAAGTCCTTAGGGGTGTTTTCTCACTTGGTGCCCTAAAACTGTCCGGTTTGGGTGTCACCGACTGAAGGCTCGTTACATGGGCAGATTAGAAAGCCTAATAAAATTGAGGAATAAATTCCACCAAAAATAAATATAAATAAGGCATAGGAGTTAATGTTAAAGAACCCTTAGTCAAACTTCACAATCACGAGGGTGCATACGACTCAGGGTAAATTAATAGACTAGATGAGAAAAATAATTTGACTCCTTACTTTGATTGGTGACATGTTGTTAAATAGAGACTAAGTTTAGGAATGAAAAATTTGATATTCCTATAACTTATAGATTACTTAAACTCTCACGAATATACTTCAAATATTTTCTCTTTTCAAAATGCTTTTTTGAAAATACTAACTTTTTTTTCTCTTTCTTTATGGATTTTGTGGGTGCAATCCACTGAAAATCCTCACGAGACAAAACTCGTCCTCTAGGGGTAACCTAGAGGTTTAACGGCTTGTTGCACATGCTCAGTGCAATCGAGTGACCTGCGAAAGTGGTCTAATAATTGATTAGAATTAGTCTGATGTTTTGCTCGAGGGCGAGCAAAAGATAAGTGTGGGGGTGTGATTAGTCACATATGTTGCATATACATTGTCACCTTACCATACTTTTTAGCTAATAAATCCTATTAATAAGTCCTTTTCTTCTTTGTTTAATGTAGGCCCAAGTTCTAAAAGAAAGAAAAGAGAAACAAGCCCAAAAGCCCACCAAATTTTGATTTAATTCAGAATAAATTCGAAATCAAGGAATCAGGGCAACATCTTGGCATATCAAGAGGTTGAGAAGAATCCTCCCTGAATCAAGCGGTTGAAGCCACACAATCAAAGACTATTTCGGCAAATCCTGGAGCAGAAACGAGACAACCAGAAGAAGATACAGGAGAATCACCAAACCAGGGGCTTCCAGCAATTGGGTGTGACTACCTGGCCACACCAAGGCCGCGAAAACGCGGCCCTAGCCGCGTTTTCGCGGCCAAGTGGAGTCAGTTGGGGGAGCGTTTGCTCCCCCAATCCTCCCGAGATTCCCCCCTTTTGGTTTTTCCCTATAAATACTAGTTTCAGCAAAGCAAAAGGGAGCAAGACTAGGATTAGAATTTATGTTTATTTTCTAAGGATTTAGGTTCATTGTTAGCTAGCACAAAAGTTGTATTCTTGTTTTTTTATTTGTAGTCCAGTATCAATACTTGTGAGAGAGAGGAATTGAGTGCTTGTACTTGAAGATTGAAGTGACATCAATACAAGAATCGAGCTGCTTTTTCTTCCACTCGTATTACGGTATGGCTTGCATTATTTATTTGCTTTCTTCTTTGTTTTCCATGAGTAACTAAAACGGTTTTCTGGGCTCACTATTGTAACTCTCTCTAGTTCTTCTTCTCTTCTGGTTTTAAAGAAAAAGACCCAAGGAATCATTTGCATGTCTTACTTAAAGCCTTTCTTCTTGAAAGTGTTCTTGAAGGCACATGAGGATGGGTTTGGATTGTTGAACTCTCACTTCTTTCATGAACGTTTCTTGAATTGTTTTTACTTCATTCTTGCTTCTTCGCGCTTGATGATTTAATATTCGATTCTAAACGATTTTTCAAAGAAAAGAGTGAACTCTTCCAACCATCTTATGTGCTTTACTTCAAACTTTCTAAAAATCAACTTTAAGTTTTGACTATGATCAATTTGAGGCACTTAGATTTCAATAGAAGAATGAACAATTTAGTAGCGAGATAGTGAGCCCAGATTTTCTTCCTTATTATAATCAACAAAACAATTTTTGAGCTTTTTAAATCACCTTCTCCAAAGCCTTCTCTAAAGTTGCAATTTCTCTTTTAATCATCTCTTTCTTTCCATTCTCTTTTTCCATTAAAAAACGAACACAATTCTTTGTTTTTAAACGAATCACCGAAAGCTTCCATCGCATTCCTCCTCGTGGACACGACCCGTTAGCCACAAGCTACACGGTAACTTCTTAACTCTTTGATTGTTCTTTCATTTGAGCAATCACGGAGTTTAAGCACTTTCGCATCGATCAGAGCTTAGAGTACATCTTTGAAGATGTAGCAGCTTTTGGTTGGATATCTCACCATCTTATGATATAAGCAGTAGTTGGGATAATTTGTCTTCCCCACCTCTTCAGGGCACTCCACTTCTGAAAGCTTGAGCTTGTTACTTTTGTGAAGTAACTTGAACAAGAGACGACGTGCTCTTCCTTGAATGAGTACTATTTATTGGCACGCATCTGGCTTGAAGCTCCATTCCCTCTAGCTGGCTGAGGTTTAGAAGGAGATTTAGTCTCCTTCGCAATAGTATCTTTTCTTCTTGCTTGAAAAGATGATTTTGGTGTGCGTCACGCTGATTTCTCTTCTCTTGGCTTTTCTTTCTCTTCAGCCTTGACTCTCGTGAGTCTTCTGCTTATTCGCCTTGTTGCACAAGCTATTTCCAAGTGCGACACTCAACCACTCTTATCTGAGCTAGGAGCGTGGTTTGCAAATTATGGTGACAAGTCTCTACCAATGTAGACTGCATCATGAAAATCACCTAGAGGGGGGTGAATAGGTGATAATGCTAATCAATGCACAATTAACAAATTTATGATGCAACAATCACCCAAGACAAGTGAATATAGCAAAGAATGTAGAGAGCAAGTAATAAGAGCAATGAAAGTAGAGCAAGAAGCAAGAGCAAGTAAACCAAACGCAAACACCGAGAATTTTTCCGAGGTTCGAGCACCCAGCTCTACGTCCCCGCCTTCCCCAGAAGGATTTCTAACCACTAAAACTTCACAAAGAGGTTACAAATACACCGGAGTACCCAACTCCACAATCTCAAGTACAAGTTCTCTCTTGGTGATCAAAAGACCACAAACTCTCTTTTGAAAAGTTCTCTTCCCTTACAAAATCCTTGTAGAACAATGAGTAGGATTGAAGCTCTTGTATGTAAGTGGAAAAAGAAAATAAAATCAGAGAATTTTGAAAAACACTTCAGAAAATGAGAGAGATTTTCAGCACAAAAACCAAGAACTAAAACTCTTTTGAATGCCTTAAACTTTTGAAACTTTTGCAAATCTTTGTTGTAATCAAACCTCTCCCTAATCACCCCTATTTATAGGAGAGGGCTAAGGATTAATGAGTAAACCCACTTAATGGTAATTAGGAAGTATTAGGTTCAAAAAATATCATTTAAACACTTTTAAGAAAGAAAAAAGACAAAAATAACACAGGTTTAAAAAGTAGCCGTTACTGTTGAAACGACTCTCTCGGTCGACCGGTCGGTCGACCGGGGTTCAAATAAAGTGACTGTTGCGAGCTTCCGGTCGACCGGTCGGTCGACTGGGCAGAAACAGAGAGCAACACCACTTCAGTCGGCCAGCCGTCCGGTCGACCGGGAAACGTGCACACAGATACGCACCAAAACTGCCAGAAGTCCGGTCGACTGTGTTGGCCGACTGATCTGACCTGACTTAGTGTCGGTCGACCGGCTCAGGCCAAAAGTCAAAACTGAAACATAATTTTGAAGGGGATTTGAAATCTAACAAAATAGTTTTGATTTGAAACATGTATAATACCCAAAATTGAGTATATAAACAAGAGGCTTTAAATTAAAATAATTTTTACATATTTATAGGGAATATTCTTGGAAATGATATGTGCGCAAAAACGTGTGTGATAGAGCTTCAAACCTATTCACTATTCTTTAACAAAACTATAAAACAAGAAACAAATTTAATGAACTCTCTTGAGCAACCTTGAAGACTTGAGCCATGCAAAGCCTAGCTAGAGCCTTCTCTTCTATGTTCCTTCCTTGATGTGCCATAAGCCTTCTTTGCTTCATGAACCTAGAATTTCTTACAAAAGCTAAGCAATGGCCTCCAAACATGGTACTAACCTGAAACTTATCTTGAACAAACTTATTAGAACCAAATAGCTCTTATTTGTTTTGTTATCATCAAAACTCTAAACAATTGGAGAGTGTAACCTTTTGGGCCAACAATCTCCCCCTTTTTGATGATGACAAAACAAATATGCTATGATAAAAAATATAGGGGAGGTGAAAGCTCCCCCTCAAATTATGCTATACAAAACAAATAAAAGAGAGATGAATTGCAAGCAAAAGTCATAAGACTAAAAACTATGAGACATAAAACACTTGCAAGACACTTAAACTCAAATACACGAATTCATAAAAACACTTCACTTTGCAAGAATCAAAATCAAAAACATACATGAGTTCATATGGAACCAAAACCATATGAACTCATATTTCCATATAAAACTTATATAAACTCATTCTCCCCCTTTTTGTCATACATCAAAAAGGGTTAAGAAAACATTTTATTCAATAACACAAACATTAAGTTCACCACAAATAAAGGAAAATCTAGAAAAATCAAGTGGTTTAGTGAAAATATCGGCAAGTTGCAAATCCGTTGAAACATAATTAATATCTATATCACCTTTCTCAAAATGATCTCTAAGAAAGTGATATCTAATCTCAATGTGCTTGGTCTTACTATGTTGATTTGCATTCTTAGTCATGTGTATAGTACTAGTATTATTACAAAATATTTTTATATGATTATAATGCAAATCATAATCAAGGAGAGTATATTTCATCCAAAGGACTTGTGCACAACAAGCCCCCGCGGCAATATACTCCGCCTCGGCGGTTGAGAGTGCTACAGAATTTTGTTTCCTAGAAGATCATGAAATAAAACAATTACCAAGAAATTGACATGTCCCACTAGTACTCTTTCTATCTACTCTACAACCCGCATAGTCGGCATCCGAATAACTCGTCATTGAGAAATCTCCGGTTTTCGGATACCAAAGACCCATTCCAATTTTGCCCTTAATATAACGAATGATGCGTTTTACCACAATAAGATGGGACTCTTTAGGACACGATTGGAATCTAGCACAAAGACACACACTAAACATGATGTCCGGCCTACTTGCCGTCAAATACAACAAACTACCTATCATGCTTCTATACAATTTAATATTAACACATTTACCTTGGTCATTCTTATCAAGCTTGGTTGTAGTTGCCATGGGAGTGTTGCAAACTTTTGAGCCTTCAAGTCCAAACTTCTTTACGAGTTCCTTTGCGTACTTGACTTGACTTATGAATATCCCATCTTGCAATTGCTTGATTTGGAGTCCAAGAAAGAAATTCAATACACACATGGAAGACATTTCAAACTCACATTGCATAACCTTTTCAAACTCCTTGCATAAAAACTCATTAGTAGAACCAAAAATTATATCATCCACATAAATTTGCACAATTAAAATGTCATTATCAACATTCTTAGTAAAAAGAGTTGTGTCTACTTTGCCTTTAACAAAATCATTTGAAATGAGAAAACTAGAAAGCCTTTCATACCAAGCTCTTGGAGCTTGTTTCAATCCATACAAAGCTTTATCAAGTTTAAAAACAAAATTGGGATGAGCATGATCAACAAAACTGGGAGGTTGTTCAACATAAACTTCTTCATTTATAAAACCATTTAGAAAAGCACTTTTCACATCCATTTGAAAAAGTTTAAAATTTTTAAAAGATGCAAAAGCTAGTGTCATCCGTATGGCTTCAAGCCGTGCTACGGGTGTAAAGGTCTCCTCAAAGTCAATTTCCTCAACTTGAGTGTAACCTTGGGCCACTAACCTAGTTTTATTCCTAATGACATTTCCAAACTCATCCATCTTATTCCTAAAGATCCACTTAGTACCAATTATTGGTCTATCGTGGGGCCTAGGAACAAGGTGCCAAACTTGGTTGCGCTCAAATTGATTGAGTTCCTCTTGCATGGCTAGCAACCAATATGAGTCCGCCTCGGCTTCGAGGATGCTTTTGGGTTCAAAATGAGAAATGAATGCAAAGTTACCACATAAGTCATGGAGTTTGGAGCGAGTTGTTACCCCTTTAGATGCATCACCTAAGATGAGCTCCTTGGGATGATTTGTAGCATATCTCCAAGCTTTAGGAAGCGATTGAGAGCTTTCCTCTTTATCCTCTTGAACATCATCAATGGATTCTTGCTTTTCTTCTTGAGCGGGTGAGTCCTTCAAGGATAGTCTCTCCATGTCTTCACCTAATGGGTCAATCTCTACAACATTCTCAACAACCACATTAGATTCTTCAAATTTAACATGCATGGATTCTTCAATGGTAAGTGAAGATCTATTGAATACTCTATAAGCTTTGCTAGTAGTAGAATATCCAACAAAGATAGCTTCATAAGCCTTAGCATCAAATTTACCCAAGTTATCTTTAGTATTTAAAATAAAACACTTGCATCCAAAAACTTTGAAATATACAACATTATGTTTTCTAGAATGATATATTTTAAAAGATGTTTTGGAAGAATTTTTACACAAATAAATACGATTTGAAATATAGCATGCGGTGTTTACGGCTTCGGCCCATAGATATTGAGGGAGGTCATATTCACTTATCATGGTCCTAGCCATCTCTTGAAGTGTTCTATTCTTTCTTTCTACAACTCCATTTTGTTGTGGAGTTCTAGGACATGACATTTCATGCTTGATTCCCTTTTCATCACAATAAGTCATGAAGAGTTGGTTAACAAACTCACCACCTCTATCACTCTTTATTTTCAAAATCGAAAAACCTTTTTCTTTTTCAACCCTTTTTCGAAAAATTTTGAAATGAGAAAAAGTTTGATCTTTGTGTTCCAAAAAGAAAACCCCAAGTGAAACGGGAAAAATCATTAACTAAAACAAATGCATATCTACTACCATTTAAGCTCTTAGTTTTAGTTGGTCTAAAAAGATCCATATGAATTAATTCTAATGGCCTAGTTGACATGATATCCTTGATTGGTTTGAAGGAAGACTTGGTTTGTTTCCCAAGTTGGCACGCACTACAAATGCGGTCTTTCTCAAACTTCAAGTAAGGAATACCCTTCACCAATTCCTTAGAATTAATCTTAGAAAGACGGTCAAAAGATGCATGTCCTAATCTTCTATGCCAAAGCCAAGAATTCTCATCAAAAGCATTCAAGCATTTAGTAGAACAATCCAAATTAAGCATGTCAATGATATAAACATTATTATCACGAAATCTGGTGAGAATACAATCATTGGTTTTACAATCAAAAATCTTGCAAGAAGAATTATCAAAAACAACTTTAAGTCCACGGTCACAAAGTTGACTAATGCTAAGCAAATTATATTTCAAACCATCAACAAGACAACATTTTCTATAATAGGAGATGCACCAATTTGAATGTTACCTATACCGATGATAGTGCCCTTGGAATCATCCCCGAAGGTGACGGTGCCACCTTCCACGTACCTTGATAGGGTTATAAAGTTGTTGATATCCCATGTCATGTGTCTTGAACAACCACTATCAAGGTACCACCGCTCCTTACGTCTTGGAGCCTTGGTGTGTACCTACATCAAATAATTTAGGACTTGATTTTGGTACCCACATTTTCTTGGGTCCTAAAGTGTTAGTGTCATGAACCCATACAAGATTATTTGTTCTATTTATTTGGTCATAACAAAACTTAGCCAAATGTCCATTCTTATCACAATAAGTACATCTATACACTCTACCATATTTAAAAGCATAGTGAGTGTGTGACTTGTGAGCATGTGTAGATTTAGCATGAGTGTTGTGTGTAATGTGAGCATGAGGAATTTTGACATGAGAAGCTTTAGCATGAGAAGTGTGCTTTTTAGAAAACATTTTCTCAAGTTTCTTAGTGTTGAAAGCACAATCCTTCAAAACTTTTTCAAAATCAACAATTCTAGTTTTTAACGAAGAAATTTCTTTTTCATCAATCTTTGGAAATTTTGCTTTGCAAGCAACTTTGTAAGCATTAAATTCTTTTTGAGTAGAAACAAAATTAGAAGAAATTTCATCCCTTTGTTTCGAAACAATAGCAAGTTGATTTTAAGAAAAGCAACTTCCTTTTCCAATTTTGAACATTCTACCTTTTTAACATCATAGGTTTCCGAAAGTTCAACAAAAGCATGTGCAAGCATTTCTTTACTCAATTCATCTTCTTCATCAAGAGGTTGAGTGGTTACCTTGGGTGTGTTTGCCATGAAACACATGTTTGCCGTGTCCACCTCGTCTTCGGACTCGCTTTCTGAATCCCAAGTGGCTTTGTAAGCTTTCTTTTCCACCGGCTTCTTTTGCTTGAAGGAGGAAGTCATCTTCTTCTTGAACTCCGGGCAATCGGCCATGATGTGTCCGGGATTTCGGCAATTATAGCAAATGATTCTTCTTTCTTCTTTGCCTTCCAATCTCTTTCTAAAGTTGAGCTTGTTCTTACGGTACATTCTCTTCACGTTTCGCACAAGGAGGGATAGCTCCTCATCTTCTTCTTCAACTTCTTCATCGTCATCAAGAGTGGAGGAAGACTTGAAGGCTATGGATTTCTTCTTTTGAGGAGCCGCTTCTTCTCTTGCCTTCTTTTCCATCTCATGAGTCTTTAGGTTTCCAATGAGACTTATGAGATCCATTTCAACCTTGTCATTCAACTCTTTCAAGGTGGTAGCCTTTATCTCCCATGATGAAGGAAGAACCCGAATCACTTTTCGCGCCTTTTGGTCATTGCTAATATCATCACCTAAAGAGAAAAGAGTATTGGTGATTTTAGTAAACCTTGTAATCATCCAATCAATAGATTCATCATCAATCATTTTAAAGCTTTCATATTGGGACCTCAAGAGATCTATCTTAGCTCTCTTTACTTGTGATGTCCCCTCGTGTGTGACCAACAAATGTTGCCAAATCTCATAGGCGGATTGGCAATGTATTACCTGTGTAAGGTCATCCTCATTCAAGGCGGTTAGGAGGGAGTTTTGGGCCTTGGAGTTAGCCTCATATTCTCTAAAGGTAAAGTCGGACCAAGTGCTTTCCTCACTATCGGGTATAACATAGGGCTTGGTTAAGGATTTTGCAACTAAGCTACCTAAAGATTGTAAGAAAATAGTCATCCTAACCTTCCAAATAGGGAAATTAAGTCCATCAAATTTAGGAAGGGTTTTGATGTTATCGGCCATGTTTACTAGTGTATGAAAGAAATAATGCAAATGATGATTAGCAAATTTTAAGGATCTCTCTAAGGATGTTAAGCCAAACCTAGAGTCTAAGCTCTGATACCAATTGAAAATCACCTAGAGGGGGGTGAATAGGTGATAATGCTAATCAATGCACAATTAACAAATTTATGATGCAACAATCACCCAAGACAAGTAAATATAGCAAAGAATGTAGAGAGCAAGTAATAAGAGCAATGAAAGTAGAGCAAGAAGCAAGAGCAAGTAAACCAAACGCAAACACCGAGAATTTTTCCGAGGTTCGAGCACCCAGCTCTACGTCCCCGCCTTCCCCAGAAGGATTTCTAACCACTAAAACTTCACAAAGAGGTTACAAATACACCGGAGTACCCAACTCCACAATCTCAAGTACAAGTTCTCTCTTGGTGATCAAAAGACCACAAACTCTCTTTTGAAAAGTTCTCTTTCCTTACAAAATCCTTGTAGAATAATGAGTAGGATTGAAGCTCTTGTATGTAAGTGGAAAAAGAAAATGAAATCAGAGATTTTTGAAAAACACTTCAGAAAATGAGAGAGATTTTCAGCACAAAAACCAAGAACTAAAACTCTTTTGAATGCCTTAAACTTTTGAAACTTTTGCAAATCTTTGTTGTAATCAAACCTCTCCCTAATCACCCCTATTTATAGGAGAGGGCTAAGGATTAATGAGTAAACCCACTTATGGTAATTAGAAAGTATTAGGTTCAGAAAATATCATTTAAACACTTTTAAGAAAGAAAAAAGACAAAAATAACACAGGTTTAAAAAGTAGCCGTTACTGTTGAAACGACTCTCTCGGTCGACCGGTCGGTCGACCGGGGTTCAAATAAAGTGACCGTTGCGGGCTTCCGGTCGACCGGCCGGTCGACTGGGCAGAAACAGAGAGCAACACCACTTCAGTCGGCCAGCCATCCGGTCGACCGGGAAACGTGCACACGGATACGGACCAAAACTGCCATAAGTCCGGTCGACTGTGTCGGCCGACCGATCTGACCTGACTTAGTGTCGGTCGACCGGTCGGTCGACCGGCTCAGGCCAAAAGTCAAAACTGAAACATAATTTTGAAGGGGATTTGAAATCTAACAAAATAGTTTTGATTTGAAACATGTATAATACCCAAAATTGAGTATATAAACAAGAGGCTTTAAATTAAAATAATTTTTACATATTTATAGGGAATATTCTTGGAAATGATATGTGCGCAAAAACGTGTGTGATAGAGCTTCAAACCTATTCACTATTCTTTAACAAAACTATAAAATAAGAAACAAATCTAATGAAGTCTCTTGAGCAATCTTGAAGAGTTGAGCCATGCAAAGCCTAGCTAGAGCCTTCTCTTCTATGTTCCTTCCTTGATGTGCCATAAGCCTTTTTTGCTTCATGAACCTAGAATTTCTTGCAAAAGCTAAGCAATGGCCTCCAAACATGGTACTAACCTGAAACTTATCTTGAACAAACTTATTAGAACCAAATAGCTCTTATTTGTTTTGTTATCATCAAAACTCTAAACAATTGGAGAGTGTAACCTTTTGGGCCAACACATCAGGCCACTCAGACATCAGAGTGCTATACTCTGAAATCTTTCCATAAACATTTTTATTGGCTCTCCTTTCTTCTGTTTTGTGGCAAGGAGAGTTGGCATAGATTCCTCTATGTTGTCTTCGAAGAAATGGGCCAGGAAGAGCTTTTTCAAGTTAGCTCAGTTCTTGATGGAGCCTTGGTTGCAAGTAAATGCAGTGAAAATTACCGTGTAGCTTTGGGCTAACGAGTCATGATCTATGAAGAGGAATGCGATGAAAGATTTTCGATGTATTATTTCAAAAACAAAGAATTGTGCTGATGTTTTTTTATGTGAAAAGAGAATGGTAAGTAGAGAGATGATTTGAAGAAAACTTGAAACTTGAGAAAGATTTTAGAGAAAATGATGTTTAAAAGGCTTTGATAGTGATGTTGTTTGTTTATTTTTAATAAAGAGCAATCTAGGCTCACTAATTGAGTTAAAACCTGCACACAAGAATACAGAATTTCAGAGCTTAGAATAAAGAGTGCAAGTTCTCAATACTACCGCAATAGCAAGTGGCTATGCGGGTCATGATCCAAAAAGAGAGACTAGTGATGGAAGCTTTTTTAGCAAGTACTCTTTTAAGTTACAAAGAATGGTTAAAGATCTTCTTTTAGTTCTTAAAAAAAAATGAAAAAGTTAAAGTTAAGTTAGGAAAAAAGTGGTAGATAGAGAAGATGGAAAAAATGGAAGTGGATATGTACAAAGAAATTGAAAAAGAGTAAAAGAGATTTGCAAGATTGTGGTGTTGGTAATTTATACTAAAATTAAAAGAAAAGAAAGCTAAAACCTAAAAAAGTTACTTACCTCTTCGGCGCCTGCTTACCTTGACCTGTATCGACGATGTACCTTTACTTAAAGGCGAGCGAAGTATGAGAAATAGGATTTTTGCCATTCCCGTATTACACTATGAATTAAAGGGGCAAGCTACACTATCATAGAAATGAATATCTATCATCATAAGCCATCAACGACACTTGTAAGGGCAAGGCAACTTCGAGGCTCTTGGTTTCATTTGGATCCACAAACACAAAAGAGAGAAGTAAACGAAAACAAGAGTAAAGAAGAAAAAAAGAAACTTCGATTCGATTCAAATAACAATGGAAGAAAAGATCACTTACACCGGTGTCACCTTCAGTACAAGCTTGCTCTCATTCCTCCATGAAGGTATCCTCTCCTCTCAGTTACATAAAGAAAATAAAAATTACATGAAAGAAAATAAAAAACATAAGTTACAAACTACAAATTAGCCTAAATTCTACTCTCTGTTTGGTCGTTCCCCTTTGCCTTTGAGATTGCATGTATTTATAGGAGAAATGCAGAGGTTAGAGGAGTATGAAGATAGGAGAAGTTGGATATTTCTGAATTTGAATCCTCCCATTATCTCCAAACTTGATTTGATGTTGATATTCAGTTCTGATCTGCAGCTTGTTGGCGTGTTGATTACTGAATATAACTTATCAAATGACAGAAATAGAAATAGTGATCAACTTAAGAGTTGTAGTCCTTTAAGTCTTCTTTCTGACTCATCTTGAATCATTAGATGTGAATTTCGGTAGCAAAAGTTATGATTCAAATATTAAAATATATCCAGTCAGAATCTGAGTCAAATTTCCTTCATCTCATCCGTTGATCTTCTCTCTATCCACTTATCTCTTTGGATTTGGACTCTGCATTTGATGTTATCCTCGGTTGATCTTTTTATTTAACCACTTGATTTACCAAAAACTGAATTTAACCAATTGGATTTGGGATCATCCTCCTCTAACCAAATATATCTAGTTAAATCTGAATTTAACTTATATTTATTTGATTTTATCCTCTTTCTCCCCATGATTATCTTCTGCAAAATAGATATTTAAGACAAGGATTTTAGAAGATTTATTATATGATAAATGTGAAAATATAATAAAGAATAATGCAATAAATGTGTGCAATCACACCCCCACACCTATCTTTTGCTCGTCCTCGAGCAAACAACAAAACTAAATCAAAGATTATTAGACCACTTTCGCAGGTTACGCGATTGTACTGAGTATGTGCAACAAGCCGTTAAACCTCTAAGTTTTCCCTAGAGGACGAGTTTTGTCTCGTGAGGATTTTCAGTGGATTATACCCATAAAATCCATAAAGAAAGGGAAACAAAGTGTTAGTATTTTGAAAACACTTTTTGAAAGAGAAAAATATTTGAAATATTAATGTAAAAATTAAGTAATCTATAAGTTATAGGAAAACTGAACTTTTCATTCCTAAACTTAGTCTTTATTCAAAAACTTATTATCAATCAAGGCAAGGAGTCAAACTGTAATTTTCATCTAGTTTATTACTTTACCCTAAGACATATGCACCTTCGTGATCGTGAAATTTTGAATAAGGGTTCTTTAACTCTAATTCATATCCTTATTTATATTTATTTTTAGTGGCATTTATTCCTCAATTCCATTAGGCTTTCTAATCTGCCCATGTAATGAGCCTTTAGTCGGTGACACCTAAACTCGACAGTCTTAGGATACCAGGTGAGAAAACACCCATAAGGACTTAAACACTCGAGCAGACAAGGCCACGAAACCCAGGGTTTTTATTTATAAAATGTATCCCTTTTAGGCGTGAATACTTATTCTTCATGAGGCACAGATACCCAGCTTAATCAGAGGATTTATATATATATATATATTTTCAAACTTATCTAATTATCTTTTGCATAAATACCAAAGTTTTCTTAGGCCAAAGCACCTAGCTAATCAATAATTAGATTTGTTTATTTTTCATAGATATATATATATATATTTTCTTTTTCTTTCTTTTTTTTTATAAGACATAAAAATCTTTATTTTTGAACCCTAAGTGTGTAAGTGTATAAGGTGTGCATATTTCTTCAAGGTAAAGATCAAGACTAAATTACTTTCACAAATTTTCTTCCTAATCTTAGAAATCAAACAAATAATCTTATTTTGACCAAGTATAAGAAATCCTAATTATGATTCTCCTATTCCTTAAAATTGACTTAATTTCTTACAAAAAATATGTCAAAATATTGTTTCTATTTTCAAAAAGTTTTTAAAAGTAAAGAAAATGTTAATAATTTTTTTGAATAATAAAAAGAAAACCTAAGTTATGTTAGAACCCTCCCCCACACCTATCTCATGCATTGTCCTGAATGTATGAATTAATGCATAGATGCATGAAAAAGAAGAAAGGGAAGGAAAATATTACCATAAGGTGGTGGTTCCGGTGGTGGTCTGATTGGTCCACGAAATGCGGCCCAATCGAATTTGGTGGAGTTCGGAGGAACTCACCAGAAACCTCTCTAATATAACCCACTAAAATGATTTACATGAATGATTTTTATTAAAAAATTTACCCCATCTAATTTCCAAATTTTATAATTAATTTCGGAGTCAATTTTATCAACACCCTTGTCCTAAAATGGAGTGTGAAAAGATGGAATGATTAACTTGGACTTAGAAAGACGAGAACTAATACCGACTCAGGAATGTGACTTAAGTCAAGTAAAGATTCAGGAGTCGAGATTGGTTCAAGAATGGGTCCAAATCAAGAAGTTGAAACTCAAGTCCACATTCATTTCCCCACAATGAAATGTGACTTAATATTGGTGATTCAAGTTCAAGAATGACAGGTGTGGGAATCAAAATTGACTCTAAAATATTACTCAAGTAGGGTAACAAAATAAGAGTCAATATTGATTCAGGAATTTGAACTGGATCACAAATTTGAGAATTTAGGTCACATTTCTCATTGAGTTCAATTTCATAGAAATGAGAACTTTCCAATTTGTCAATGGGACTTTCAAAAGTATGAAATTGATCAAGTTCAATATGATGATCATAAAAGACTGGCGATTCAATTTCATGATGAATTGGCACAAGATCCAATGTTAAGTCAGAAAAAAGATTGAAATCAGGTGAAGACATTGGAGTTATTTTTTAATCAGGAAGTAGAATTGAATCACCAAGTTGAGGTTCAGGATCATATTCATTCTCAAGTTCAATTTTAGGAAAGGGATAACTTGCCAAACTGTCAATGTCATTTTCAAAATTTAGAGTTTGGGCAAGTTCAAATGGGTGTGCTGAAATGGAATCTTGTTTTCCAAAACAACATAATTCTTTGGCTCTAACAGAATGGTTAGCGACATCAGAAATGGTTAAACGGTGAGAATGGAGAGTTTGGACCATTAGATCTATGTAATGATTACGAGCGATTTGAACCTGAGTCATGGCTTCAAGCATTTTTTCATAGTCGATTGGTTCATCGTTTTGTTGCGAGTGGACTTGAAAAGATGAAGTTTCATTTTGGAATTTGTCGTGAAATTGTGAGTCCGTCAGATTTTGTGATTGTTGCTTGGACTCATGCATACTCATTTCCAAGATTGATGGTTTTCTATTTTAAACTAGTGCAACTGAGTATGAATCTTGAAAATATTATGGACAATGGTGGATAAGGAGGACAAGTTGGTTGAAAATTAGACTCGGGGGAGGTGAATCCCAATTGACTCTGTGAAGAGTTGAAATTATTTTGAAAATTATGGTTATAAGATTGAGGGCATGGGTTATATTAATTCGGATAAGACCAATCCGACATACTTGGTTGGTTAAAGTTATGATATGTCGGGTTGGTAATATCTGAAAAAAAGGTCGGGGTGTAATATGGATTACCATTAAAATTGAAAAATTGTTGTTATAAGCCATATCACACAAGAAATGTCAAACACAAACAAAGAGAAACAAACAAATAAGCAAACAAATAAAAAAATCTAACCTAAGTTAGAATAACCTTAGACCTAGACGACTCCTAACTGGTTAGACTGTCCAGGGGGTATATTGCCGAATCTGACCACAAGTTAATCGGCTAGGTAGGGGCAAGATTGGTGAGAGGTATCCGCGCAGAAGTGACGGGCCTAATTAAGCCAAACCACCAGCCTTCGGGGTTTCGCCCCTCAATCCCCAACCTTAGTCACCAATTTGGCAAGAGTCAGATTCAAATCAACTTTCCCCTTAGGTCAGTCTCCTATTTGAGTACGAGATGTCCCTAGGGCCAACGTCACTAAGTTTTAGTTAGGCTTAGGTTAGTGAGTGAGGAGATTGTTTGTGGGCTAAGGGAGGGTAATGACTTCCCCATCTTATCTTTTTTATAGGACAAGCCCTTATATCAATTTAGTGCAGTGTACAAGTATATAGAATAAAGTAACACTCAAGCAATATTTCATACAAGAATGAACCTTATACTAAATACTATGCACACATACCTTAGCTCCAGCACTCTTCAATAGTAAATAGAAAATGTAACAAAATAGACACGTGCCTAAATGCAAAGTCTAAATCATTTTTAGCATTTACAATCAACTTTTTACTGTTGTGTTAGAAATGTATAAACAGTGAGTCAAACAAGGAAATATATGCTACAGATATTAAACTATGCAATTCAGCCAACCTGCATAAAATACAGGTTTGTAGTTCACTCAGATTGCCACAGGAATGTAGCAAATCTCAGGGCTTCTGGGCTCTGCTTTTTTAAGCAGAGTCTAGGGCCACTTATATATCCACTGCAGCAAAAATTCCTTATTGTTAAATCTATACACCAAGAACAAAGAAGATAGTTAACCAAAAAATGTAAACAAAAGAGAGAATTACTTACCGTCTCTCCCCGGCAAACGGTGTCAAAATTTGATTGAGTTAAAACCTGCACACAAGAATACAGAATTTCAGAACTTAGAATAAGGAGTGCAAGTTCTCAATACTACCGCAATAACAAGTGGCTATGCGGGTCGTGATCCACAAGGAGGGACTAGCGATGAAAGCTTTTTTAGCAAGTACTCTTTTAAGTTATAAAGAATGGTTATAGATCTTCTTTTAGTTCTTTAAAAGAAAATGAAAAAGAGCTAAAGTTAAGTTAGGAGGAAATTGGTAGATAAGAAGGTGGAAAAAATGGAAGTGGATATGTACAAAGAAATTGAAAAAGAGTGAAAGAGATTTGAAAGATTGTGGTGTTAGTAATTTACACTAAAATTAAAAAAAAAAAGAAACCTAAAACCTAAAAAAGTTACTTACCTCTTCGGCGCTTGCTTTCCTTTGACCCGTATCGACGATGTACCTCTGCTTGAAGGCGAGCGAAGGATGACAAATAGGATCTTGGCCATTCTGTATTACACTATGAATTGGAGGGGCAAGCTACACTATCATAGAAATGGATATCCATCACCATAAGCCATCAACGACACTTGCAATGGCAAGGCAACTTCGAGGCTCTCAGTTTCATTTGGATCCACAAACACAGAAGAGAGAAGTAAACAAAAACAAGAGTAAAGATGAAAAAAAGAAACTTCGATTCGATTCAAATAATAATGGAAGAAAAGATCACTTACACCGGTGTCACCTTCAGTACAAGCTTGCTCTCATTCCTCCATGAAAGTATTCTCTCCTCTCAGTTACATAAAGAAAATAAAAATTACATGAAAGAAAATAGAAAATCTAAGTTACAAACTACAAATTAGCCTAAATTCTACTCTCTGCTTGGTCGTTCCCCTTTGCCTTTGAGATTGCAGGTATTTATAGGAGAAATGCAGAGGTTAGAGGAGTATGAAGATAGGAGAAGTTGGATATTTCTGAATTTGAATTCTCCCCTTATCTCCAAACTTGATTTGATGTTGATATTCAGTTCTGATCTGCAGCTTATTGGCGTGTTGATTGCTGAATATAACTTATCAAATGACAGAATTAGAAATGATGATCAATTTAAGAGTTGTAGCTCTTTAAGTCTTCTTTCTGACTCATCTTGAATCATTAGATGTGAATTTCGGTAGCGAAAGTTATGATTCAAATACTAAAATATATTCTGAGTCAAATTTGCTTCATCTCATCCGTTAATCTTCTCTCTATCTATTTATCCCTTTAGATTTGGTCTCTGTATTTGACGTTATCCTCGGTTGATCTTTAGATTTAACCACTTGATTCACCAAAAACTGAATTTAACCAATTGGATATGGGACCATCCTCCTCTAACCAAATAGATCTAGTTAAATCTGAATTTAACTTACATTTATTTGATTTTATCCTCTTTCTCCCCATGATTATCTTCTACAAAATAAACATTTAAGACAAGAAATTTAGCAGATTTATTATATGATAAATGTGAAAATATAATAAAGAGTAATGCAATAAATGTGTACAATCACTCACTAATCTTTACCCAACTATAGATTCTTTTTTTGAAAAGTTTGAGTGCCTCAATGAGATTATAGGCACAAAGTTTAGCCTTGTATTTAAAAGAGATCAAGTAAAACACATAAAATGATTTATTTTAGAAATCGAACGAGCAAGTTATGGCGCAAGGTGACGTCAGCTTCAAAGGAAAGACGGTCGAGTCACTTGTCGTGGAATTCGATCAGGTAAAGTACGAGAAGTTTCTTTTTCTGGCTCTAAGAACCCCAGAGTAGCCAGCAATACTACAGGGTCTCCTTAGAGATTCGTTCTCAAGTCTCTTCGGCGACTTCCCCAAGAGTGACCTGCGCAAACAACATCGTATCTTGCCGTGTCACCCGCGTGGCCCGCTTCAATGTCTCCCATGAGTCCCACGAGGCCAACGATGTTGAAGGCCAATCTCGCCATGCCTCTCCTTAAAGATTCCTCAGCTCCAGGTTACTGGAGATCCCCAATAACCCGTGAAATGTAACTGGAATACTGAACGTCGACAAAGGCATTGCGCATATCGACAACAGATGGAAGAAGCTGAAAAATTCATCTGTTAAGCAGATACAAAACACGTGGCTCAAGTCCGTGTTTCTTCTGAGTAGCACCAGACTCGTGAACCCCACGTCTCTAAATCAAAAGGCAGAGTTCATGAAGTTTGCGTCTCTCAAGTTTTACCTCAGAGACGTAATGTTCAGCAACGCGAGGTCCGCGTCTTTTCTCAAAGATACGAGACCCACATCTACATACCAAAACATGGAGCTCATGAAGTCTGCGTTTCTGAAGCTTCACCTCACAGGCGCGAGGTCCGCGTCCCTTCTCAAGGACACGAGACCCGCATTTTTTGTGCCAAGATGCGAGGTCCGCGTCTCTCCTAAAAGACGCAAGACACGTGTCTTAAAGCACGAGGTCCGCGTCCCTTCTGCAGAGAATGAGCCTCGCATCTTCTAATCCAAAAAGTGAGCCCTGCGTTTTTGAGACCTGCCTCTCAAAGTTACGGCGCAAGACTCCCGTTCAGTCCTCGACCGCTGAGGTCAGGGCTGAACTAGGAAGTCATCATCCTCAGAGACTCGAGGCTGGTCCCTTCGATCTCCCTCTAACAGACCTAAGAGACTACTTGACAAAGAAGTGGAGTGTTCATCTAATCACTTCACAATGTTGCTGTGCATGGCTCATCACAACGGTACTCTCTGAATGCCACTGCAGCTCACATGTAAGTAAAAAGTCAGTTTTCAATCAGTTATCAGCAGCGCCTATCTCCCACTCAGCCAAGAGGCGTCGCTCCCACATGAGAAGAACCTTCTGTGATGCGGAATACCCTGTAGTCACTGCAAACATGGTAGGCCCAAGCACTACGCCAAATAAAACTAAGGGGAAGCAACCAATAATCAGCTCTGACGAGTCTGATACTGAGTCGAAAGGAGTGTACCAGTATACCCATACGTGGACTGGTACAACAGTCCCAGTGGACTACATTGCCCTAGCCCGGGCATTGAAATAAGCGAGGCACACTTTGCCATCGTGGAATCACAGGTCTCAAACTCTTCCGTAGAGAAAGAAGCCTTTGCGTACATGGCAGGGACTCCTGAAGAAATGGCCAGGCACCTTGAACAACAAGCCCAGGTCCAGAGGGAGCAACTCGATATGATTCTTACTCAACAAGAATCTATCGACACCCTTAAGCAGATGCTTTTGTAATTGCTTGAGGACAAAAAGAAGAAGCCGAAGACCGAGACTCCTACCAAGAAGTCCAAGGGCAAACAGAAGGAAAGGAAGAGCTCATCTTCTGCACATACTGAGGATGAAGAGCATTCTAACTCTGAGCCATCCAAGCCTCCATATGAAGAGGAGGTTAATTTAGAGTACATGAGCACACATTCCAAAAGAATAAGCAAACTGGAGCAATGTCTTGAGGCCCTAGCCAACCGAAAAGGCGTCCAAGAAGTAGAAGTGGTCTGGCTGTACCCTGCTGAGTAGGATCTTATCCCGTACCCTCCTAAGTTTAATGCTCCGATCCTACAGACCTTCGACGGTAAGGGATCACTGGACCAGCACATATACTATTTCAAGTGTCAGACCGAGAATGTAGCATCAAAAGATGCCATCCTGGTATATTTGTTCATCGACACCCTGAATGGGATTGTTTTTGAGTGGTTCATGAAGCCCTAGAAGGTTCTATCAAGAACTGGGGTGATCTGGAGAAGCTTTTCTTCGCCTATTGCTTCAAAGATGATTTGGAGATTACCATGCCAACTCTTCTGATGATGAGGCAACGGAAAGGAGAGCCAGTTAAAGCATTTGTGGAGAGATTTGGAACATGGCACTCTGATATCCCAGCGGTATGACCCAGGCCACCTTGGTGGAAAAATACCGCCAAAATTTGCAAACCTCACTCCTATCTCAGATAGGAGTAACTCAAAGCCGTACCTGAAAGCAGTTGGTCCAGCAAGGCAAGCAACCAAAAGAGATCATCGCCAGGGTTAAGGCAGAAGAAAGCAAGCCTAAACTCAAGAAGTCGATGAGGCGCACGCCAGAAGCGTCTTTTCAAGCTAAAAGGAAGAACACACTGGCGACAGAGACGAAGTCTCCCTTTAAGTCCCAACCAACTAGAGGTGGTAGCTCTTCAAGCTAGCCATGTGCTAACAAGTAATACTCCTTCAAGGATGAACATGTTGATTCGTTGTTCAAGTTACTCAACAAGAGCAACAGACAGAAGCTTTCTGAAGCTAGACGTCCTGAAGAGGTCGGCAAGACCGATAATCCTAATTACTGCTTGTACCATAAGATTCTCGGGCACCCTACAAAGGGTTGTTACATCTTCAAAGACATTCTCCAAGTTTTAATTGATGCAGAGGTGCTCAGGCTCTGCCCAGAACAGAAGAAGGTGACAATTAACTTGAAAGGAGAGCCAGTTAAAACATTTATGGAGAGATTTTGAAACATGACGCTCCGATGTCCCAGCGGTATGACCCAGGCCACCTTCGTGAAAACATGCCGCCACAATTTGTAAACCTCACTCCTAACTTAGATAGGAGTGGCTGAAAATCGTACCTGAAAGCAGTTGGTCCAGCAAGGTGAGCAAGCAGAGGAGATCGCCGCCAGGGTAAAGGCAGAAGAAAGCAAGCCCAGACCGGAGAAGTCATTGAGGCGTGCGCCAAAAGCTTCTTTTCAAGCCAAAGGAAGGACACACTGGCAACAGAGATGAAGTCTCCCTCTAAGTCCCAACCAGCTAGAGGTGGTAGCTCTTCAAGCCAGCCACGCGCTAACAAGCAGTACTTCTTCAAGGATGAGCATGTTGATTCATTATTCAAGTTACTCAACAAGAGCAATAGACTGAAGCTTATTGAAGCTAGACGTCCTGAGGAGGATGGCAAAACCGATAATCCCATTTACTGCTTGTACCATAGGATGCTGGGGCACCCTACCAAGAATTGTTACATCTTCAAAGACATCCTCCAAGGTTTGATTGATGCAAAGATGCTCAAGCTCTGCCCCGAACAGAAGAAGGTGATAGCTAACATGATGTCATTTCTTCAGTTTGGGGTACAACCTCCAACGCCAGTCGGAGTAGTTCCCATCCCAAAAGGAGAACAAAGGGTGGTCGATACAGATCCATGCCACCAACGGGAGAAACGTTCGTACCTGTTCCTACTCCTCAAGGAGAGTCATGTGGGTTCATCCTGACCTTATAGAAGGCCAGCAGTGGACTGCTGTTACTAACAGGAAGTCCAAAGGTAAAGCAAAAGACTCGCCTTGCAATGTTGTTGTTGGCCCAAAGGCTTTCCACCCTAGTTTTGATGATGATTAACTCATGTAGTTATGTTTACTAATAATGTTGTATTGTTTAAGTTTCAGATCATTAACCAAGATATTAGTTGGTGATTAGCTTCAACAAGGTGTTTGGAAGCTTATCATGGTGATTCCAGTGCCAAAGCTTAAAGATCATACCTTTGCACTCGGTGAATCGCGTTTGGGAGCAAGTCTACTTGAAGATGGAAGATCGTCAAGAGACTTAGGTATTCTAGTTTAGTTTAGTGTGTTTTAGATCCATTTGTAAAGCTTAGTATAGTTGATATGCTCAAGTACACATACACACACATTTCATGATTTGGATTTTGGTTTTCATGAATAGTTTGATCAAAATAAGTTTACATGTTTTATATGTATATTAGATGTGCTCTATATACATACATGCTTATATGACTTATACAAACTTAGTTTGACGTACCTATTCATGTAGTTTTATGTTTTGGTATAAAACATATTTTTGAAATTAAAGAACAAAAACTGTGATATATTTTGTGAATGTATATTGGACCTATGTCCATATGCATCATGCTTAATAATGTTCAAATATCATGTTTTTGTATTTCTATAAAGTTTTAGGAAAATCAGATTTCCTATTGAAAAGCCAAGTTTGATAAAAATACTAGTTTTGGTTTTTGATAAAATTGGTAAGACACAAAAATGAATTGATATGATTGATATATGTCTTGAAAATCTTTATCACATGTTTATGTTTCAATATAAAATGTTAAAATAAGTTTTATAGAATTTTCAGAAAAAGATAAAAGATTTTTATAAAATATTTTTCCCAATTTTCTGATCTGATTTTTGTGCTGACAGGCTGGTCGGTCGACCGGGACGGTCGACCGCACCAAGGGACGGTCGACCGGACCGGTCGACCGACGTGCACAGACTTGTGCACGTCTGCAGCACAGTGGTCCGGTCGACCGGACGGTCGACCGCTGCAGAGAGCTCTGCTCTCTGTTTGTTTCGGTCGACCGGGCGGTCGACCGGAGGTTCCAACGGGTCATAATATGACCGTTGGACGGTCAACCGGCCGGTCGACCGCCAGGCCTGTCAGGCTGACACGTCAGCCTAACGGCTAGTTTTGAATTTGGCCTATATAAACCCCATTGTTTGGAGTTTCTCCTCAAGATTTTTATGCCAAAATTTCCTGACCTTTACTAGTGTTTTAACAGTGTTTTCAAAAGAGTTTTTTGTGCAAAAAGGATTCATTCATCTTGTTTTAGGTTTTTGGAAAAATCAAAGAAAATAGGACTTGGGATATTTGTATTGGTTTCCATTCTATATCTTTTACAAGAATTTTTTTCCCAAGTATTTTCTTTGTGTTCTTGTTTTCCAAAACACCTAATTTCCACACTTGAGCCATATCTTCTATCCTAAACTATTAGGATCTTGTTTTTGTGGAAAAAGAGAAAAGAGAGAGTTTTGAGGTTGTTGTTGTGGCCTCTAAATTGTAAACCCTCCTTGCTTTTGTGAATCCCTCTTCGGTAGAGGTGATCGGAGTGGTATTGGTTTGGATCTCTCTTTGGTAGAGGCGATTGTGTTGTAAACCTCTTCGGTAGAGGTAGTGGTGTTTGTTGTTGGCTACGGGCCGTATCCCTCTTCGGTAGAGGTGGATTGTGGTTGTATAGTCTCGGTGACTTTGTAAGGTTGAGAGAGGAGTTTGGTACTCCTATAGTGGATTTGGAAATCCTACACGGTGGTGTAGGCGGGGATGTAGAGTTGGGTACTCGAACCTCGAAACAAATCTTTGTGTTAGCGTTTGATCCAATTTCTCTCAACTCTCTCTCATTTGCATTTGTGCTAGCATCATTTCATACAAGCATCATTCTTTCATTGCATACATATCTTACATTGCTTGTGTTGCCTTGCATCTTTTATATTGCAATTCATTCTTATATGCTTGGCTTGATTGTGTGCATTTCATATTGCTTGGATTGCTTGTGTGTGTGTGCCTAACTTATACTCATCCAACAAGAGCTTCACATAGCACCTCAACCCATTTCAAGGGGAATCAAGGGGAGTTAGACCAGAGCCTTGTAAGGGGAATTCGGCTACACTTGTTGTATTGTATTAGTTTGTGCATAATTTGCATTAGCTTCCGTCATTAGCGCACTTAGTTTTGCAATTAGTTTTTAGATTAGCACTAACACCTATTCACCCCCCTCTAGGTGTTCTTTTTCAATTGGTATCAGAGCTAGTGCTCCTAATACTTAGGCTTAACATCTTAGGAGTGAGATCCTTTGCTTGCTAATCTTGTTTGCATTTGTTTGCTTGTTTGCACACATATAGTTTATACCATGGACTTCATGACCCCACCTAGCTTTGACCCTTCCAACATTGTTGTTTGGAAGTATAGGATGTCCATGTATTTGAAGACCCTAGGTTTACATGTCTTTCTTGCCGCTACCAAGAAATGCTACCTTGGTAATGATGATCATATAGGGGCCAATGCACAAGCCCTAGAGGCCATTAGAAGCACTTTATCTAAAGATTATCTTTTATGTGTTTTTAACTTTGATTCCGCTTTTGTAGTGTGGAACAAATTGACAACCACCAATACTGATTGGTAGTGAAAAGTGCATTTTTATCATCATATTTACCATCACATTTTCATATTTATTCATTTAATTCTGCACATTTATTAATAATTTGTAATTTGTTGTGTGCAGGCCTCGAATTATTATTTTAACAATAAATAAAGCTTAAAGAGCCCAAAAGCCCAGATCCAAGCCCATATGTGAAGCCCAAGAGTCAAAGTGCAAATATCAGATTGTCAAAGTGCAATTATACAAGGGCTAAAGTTGCAATTATCAAAGATGAGGGAAGGATAGAATTCTACCCAACCTAAACTCTTGCAGGATGTGCATAAAGCCAAAGATGAGAAGGAAATTCGTTTAAAAGAGATTGGGAGAATACAAAGTCTAGATAACTTGATTTCCAAGTTATATCCATATCCCAATATTTAGGGCCAGGATCAAACTTCCAGAAGCAGAAGCCCACAGGGACGGACCAGGAGAGGCCACGCGCCAAAGCGCGCGGCCAGAAGCCACAAAAGTGCCGCGGATGCTCGGCAAGGCGCGGCAAAGTGGATGAGTTAGGATCCCAGTTTTCGTGGGCAACTTCATCCGGGACTCCTCGGCCTTCTGCACCTATAAATATCACCTGCAGTGCAACGAACAGAGCGTCCAGCGTCCAGCAAAGGGCCAAAGTTCAGATTTTTAGGGTTTCTTCTAGGTTTTCTTTTCTTTTTGTAATTTTTATGTAAGTGAGGGAGATGGCTTTGTTGAGGGTGACACCGACAGATGATTCTCTTCTCTTCCATTATAATCAATAAAAAGGTAATTTTTATTTTGTTCTTATGTCGTTGCTTTTCTTTGTTTTCTCTTTCTTTTCTACTGTGTTTCTTTTTGTTGATCTTTGACGAGCACGCGAGCGTTTACCGAACCACAAGTATACCGAAGATTAGTAGGTTCCAACGATATTCCATGGCGATGTTCTCCTCCTCGAGGCGTATCAACTCATGCTTGCCCAAGGCTTGATGACCTAATGCGACAACGGACTGAGTTCGATCCCAAGGTTTATACGTTCAATGCCTCCGAAATAAGGTAGAAAGTGTTAGGTTTCGCATATTTTCTCCAACCAAGGTTAGTTTTCTATTCTTTTCTTTTCTTTTCTTTTTTGTAGATCAAATCCACACCTCTCCAATATTCTTTCCCACAACTCATTGTAAATACCACTTTTCTTTGTAAATACCATCGTGACTAACAAATTAACTAAAAAAGATAAATTTTTAGAGAAACTTGCTTAACGCTTCTATCGCAGTCCCTCCTTGAGGATCACGACCCGCATAGCCCTGCTACCGCGGATTAGAACTGATTCCTCGCACGATCTATTCTTAATCTAATATTCTAATTTTTGTGTGCAGGAAAATTCAGCAAACAAATTGGCGCCGTTGCCGGGGAGGGACGGTAAGTTATCTCTAAAACAAAAAAATTTAATTTTAACTAATTCTTTATTCTTTTCTGTTTGCAGGTTTGGAGAACAGGAAACAGAAAACAGCAGCTGCAGTGGACATATAGCTGCCCTGTGCCTCTGCCCTCGAAGGCAGAGCACAGGAGCCCACTGTTTTTGCCGCGGATCCGCGGCCAGAGCTGCGGAAACGCGGCAACAGTAAGGACTACTGATTCAAATTTTTTGCAGATTGCTGCAATTTGAGATTACTGCTTACTGCTCTATTCTGTTTTGTTCTGTGATATACCTGTAAATTGCTAATAATTCAACAGTAAATTATTGGTGTTAAAAATAAAATTTGATTAGACGTTTGCATATTAGGCACGTGTCTTTTCAATTATTTTTATTTACTGTTGAAGAGTGCTGGAGACGCAAGGTACGTACGCATTGCATGTAGAATAGGATTCATCTCTTGGTTGATTTTCTGCTTTGAGTAATTCTTATCTATTTATCTTGCACACTTGCACTAATTCATCTTAAGGGCATAACCCACACTTGCACTAATTCATCTTAAGGGCATAACCCATTAACAAGATAAGGTGGGGATTTCATCACCCTTCCTTAGCCCAAAATCATATCCCAAGCACTCACTAACCCAAGCCTAACATAAAAATTAGTAGACGTTGGCCCTAGGGACATCTCGGACTCAATAGGAGATTATCCTAAGGGGGAACAGTGCTGGAAGTTGACTCTTGTCAAATCAGTGTCTAGGAAAGGGATTGAGGGCCGAAAGCCCGAAGATTGGTGGTTATTTAATTAAGGAACGTCTTTGACGGAAAACCTCCCACCACTCTTGCCCTGACCTGGCTGATTAACTTGTGGTCAAAGTCTGCACCCAACCTCCTGTGGACAGTCTAACCAGTTAGGAGTCGTCTAGGTCATAGGTCTACCCTAACTTAGGTTAGAATTTTTCTTTTTGTTTGTTTGTGTTGTGTTGGTGTGATATGGCATATAAGAATAATTCCAATTTTAATTCATGTTACACCCCTAACTATTATTCGGATATTACCAACCCGGCATACCCTAACTTTGACCAATCTAGTGTGCCGGAATGGTCTTATCCGAATGAGTATAACCCACACCCCCCATCTTATGACTATAATTTCCATAATAATTTCAACTCGTCACAGAGTTCATGGGGTTTCGAGTCCCCCGAGTCTAATTCTCAACCTAATTGTCCTTCATATCCATCTAGTCTACATTCTTCCCAAAATTCATACTCAGATCCACCCATCCAGAATAGAAATCCATCTATCTTGGAAATGATGAGTAGGAATGAGTCCAAGCAAAAATCACCATCAATCTTAGACATGATGATACGTGAGTCCACCGACTCAAAACTTTATCACGATTACCCGTCCTATTTTCAAGTCCAATCAGAACATGATCCACCTATCGACTATGAAGGGATGCTAGCTGCCATGACTGAGGCTAAATTAGCCCGTGATCATGACATAGATTTGATGGTTCAATGCTTACGTTCTCACTGTCCGGCTGATTCTGATATCGCTGACCACTCGCTTAGAGCCGACGAACCAAGTTGCTTTGGACAACAAGATTCTAATTCAGTACCATCATGTGAACTTGCCGAAACTCCAATTTTTGATAACTTGGCAAGTTTTTCCTTTCCTGAATTAGAACTTGAGCTTGAATATGATCATGATCTTCCACTTGATGATTCAATTTTATTTCCTGATCCAATAATGACTCCAGTGTCTCCACCTGATTTCACTTTTCCCGAGTCAACATTGGATCCTATTCCAATTCATTATGAAATTGAATCACCCATTTTAGATGATCATATTGAACTTGACCTAGATTCTCACAATCTCTTTACTTCTGAAATTGATTGTACAATTCTGACGGACGATGTTGACCTTAGTTTTGAAGAATTGTATGGCGATGAGCTAGAATTCCTTAATATTGGAAGTAAAGAGATATCATCCATATTAGGTCACATTCCATTGTGGGAAGAAGATTGTGGACTTGAGTTTCAATTTCTTGACTTGGACCCAATTCTTGAACCGAGCCCGACTCCTGAGCCCTTACTTGATTTGAGTTTCTTTCCTGAGTCGGTATTAGATCCTGAACCTATCATTCTTGAGTCCAAGTCAACCATTTTACCAAGTCACATTCTTTTGTTGGACATAGGTATAGACCATGACTCCGTGATGATTTTTCAGGACTGGTCATGTAAAGGGAGTAAGTTTCACGAGAGGATCTTCCATGATCCTATTCATTCTGGGGACTGTAAATATGTAAATAAAAAAGAGGTCAATAAAGGTAGGTCCCGTGAACTACCACGTTATCTTGTTTGGGCCGCATTTCGTGGACCAATTAGACCACCTCCGGAACCACCACCCTAAGGTAACTTCCGCCTTCCCTTGTTCTGTTTCATGCATATATGCATTCATTCATACATTGAGGACAATGCATGAGATAAGTGTGGGGGTGGCTTTACTAACATACTAACATAAGTAGACACTAACAAAATTTACTTAAAAAAAAAAAAAATTAAAAAAAAAATGTTATAAAAAGGAAATATTTTGACTTATTTTTTGAAAGAAATCTAAGTTAGTTTTAAGGATTAGAAAAATCATGATTAGGATTTCTAAAGACTTGGTCAAAATAAATAAATTGTTTAAATTTTAGGTATAGGAGAGAAATTGAATAAATAATTAGTCTTGATTTTTACCTTAATGAATATTGCATACCTAATGCATATCTAGGATTCTAAGACAAAGACCCTTGTGCCTCATATATAAAAAGAAAAAAGAAAAAAATTACTAATTAAGCTGGATACATGTGCCTCAAGAAGCATAAGTATTCATGCCTAAAGGTGAGTAAATAAAAATAAAGTCCTTAGTTTTGGGGCCTAGTTCACTTGAATTTGAGTCCGCGGGGTGTTTTCTCACCTGGTGCCCTAAAGCCAACCGGTTTGGGAGTCATCGACTTTAAGTTCGTTACATGGGTGGATTAGAAAGTCCGAGGGAACTAAGGAAAAATTACTTATATGTACTAATACATCTAATAATCATTAGTTAGGTATTAGGGCCTCAAGAAGCCTTGATGCCTACACGAAAGAAAATTAGATGCGTTATACATATTTAAAAAAAATAATAAAATAAAAAAAAAAGAAAAAAAATATATAAAGAGGCATGAGAGTCCAAGTTAAGGAATTCCTAGTAAAAACATAAGGATGCATATGATTTTTGGTAACGAAAAAGACTATATTAGAAATTCAATTTTAATTCTTACTTAAAATGGAAAACAATTAACTTTATTAAGACTAAGTTTAAAGAATGAATAAAAATGAGGATCCTAAAACTTATAGACTACTTAGTCTCTTCAATAATAATTCAAATATTTTCCTTTTTATGGATTTTGTGGGTGCAATCCGCTGAAAACCCTCACGAGACAACACTCGTCCTCTAGGGTAACCTAGAGGTTTAACGGCTTGTTGCACGTGCTAAGTGCAATCGTGATTCCTACGAAAGTGAGTTAGGTTAGATTAACTTTTTCTTTTCTTTGTTTTTACTCGAGGACGAGCAAAAAGATAAGTGTGGGGGTGTGATTGGTAGTGAAAAGTGCATTTTTATCATCATATTTACCATCACATTTTCATATTTATTCATTTAATTCTGCACATTTATTAATAATTTGTAATTTGTTGTGTGCAGGCCTCGAATTATTATTTTAACAATAAATAAAGCTTAAAGAGCCCAAAAGCCCAGATCCAAGCCCATATGTGAAGCCCAAGAGTCAAAGTGCAAATATCAGATTGTCAAAGTGCAATTATACAAGGGCTAAAGTTGCAATTATCAAAGATGAGGGAAGGATAGAATTCTACCCAACCCTAAACTCTTGCAGGATGTGCATAAAAGCCAAAGATGAGAAGGAAATTCGTTTAAAAGAGATTGGGAGAATACAAAGTCTAGATAACTTGATTTTCAAGTTATATCCATATCCCAATATTTAGGGCCAGGATCAAACTTCCAGAAGCAGAAGCCCACAGGGACGGACCAGGAGAGGCCACGCGCCAAAGCGCGCGGCCAGAAGCCACAAAAGTGCCGCGGATGCTCGGCAAGGCGCGGCAAAGTGGATGAGTTAGGATCCCAGTTTTCGTGGGCAACTTCATCCGGGACTCCTCGGCCTTCTGCACCTATAAATATCACCTGCAGTGCAACGAACAGAGCGTCCAGCGTCCAGCAAAGGGCCAAAGTTCAGATTTTTAGGGTTTCTTCTAGGTTTTCTTTTCTTTTTGTAATTTTTATGTAAGTGAGGGAGATGGCTTTGTTGAGGGTGACACCGACAGATGATTCTCTTCTCTTCCATTATAATCAATAAAAAGGTAATTTTTATTTTGTTCTTATGTCGTTGCTTTTCTTTGTTTTCTCTTTCTTTTCTACTGTGTTTCTTTTTGTTGATCTTTGACGAGCACGCGAGCGTTTACCGAACCACAAGTATACCGAAGATTAGTAGGTTCCAACGATATTCCATGGCGATGTTCTCCTCCTCGAGGCGTATCAACTCATGCTTGCCCAAGGCTTGATGACCTAATGCGACAACGGACTGAGTTCGATCCCAAGGTTTATACGTTCAATGCCTCCGAAATAAGGTAGAAAGTGTTAGGTTTCGCATATTTTCTCCAACCAAGGTTAGTTTTTCTATTCTTTTCTTTCTTTTCTTTTTTGTAGATCAAATCCACACCTCTCCAATATTCTTTCCCACAACTCATTGTAAATACCACTTTTCTTTGTAAATACCATCGTGACTAACAAATTAACTAAAAAAGATAAATTTTTAGAGAAACTTGCTTAACGCTTCTATCGCAGTCCCTCCTTGAGGATCACGACCCGCATAGCCCTGCTACCGCGGATTAGAACTGATTCCTCGCACGATCTATTCTTAATCTAATATTCTAATTTTTGTGTGCAGGAAAATTCAGTCAACAAATACCTCCAAGCTTCAAGTCCAAATCCAATAAGAAGAGGAATCTAGTGGAGAATCCGAACCACAACAATGCTATATGGTCCAAGGGAATGACTCCCTTAAGGTACACTCGGAAACTCAACTAGATAGTAATGATTGTGCTAGTTCTTCAAATGATTATGTTGATTCCCATGCTTTGAATGAAGAACTTTCTATTGTTTGTGAAAAACTAATAGAAAAATATAATTTGTTGAAAAAGAAAAGTCTAGGAATTGAACAAGAAAATAAGAGTTTGCATGCTAGACTTAACAATGTTTTGCAAGAGAAGGTTGAGGTCTATAATGAAAGGGATTCATTGAGATCTCAATTAGAACTTGCACTAAAAGAAAATAATTTTTTAAAATCTAAAATGATTGCCATGTTCTTTTGAAGAAAAATGAGAACTTGTCTTCAAAAGTAGATTTTGTTTTAAAAGAGAATGTTGCTTTGAAAAACAAAATTATTTCTATTTCAAATGAGTTGAATGTTTGTTTAGACAAAAATATTGTTTTACAAAATAATATTGATGCACATGTTTGCCATGCTAGGGTAATATCACACACTTCACCTAATGCATGTACCTCTTCTTCTAAGATTAATAATGATATATCCATGCTTAAGGAGAAGGTAGATTGTTTGGGCTCCACTATGAGCCAATGTGCCATGAACCACTCACGGTTGGAAACCTTGGTTCGAAAGAAACAAATTCCATCCTATATGCATGCACACCCTCCACGGCATACACATGCTCCTCACGAACACACCCATCACCATATGTATGCTCATGTGTACACATGTACACATTGTGGACGTAAGGGCCACCTTGCTAAATTTTGCTTTGATAGATTACATCAAATTTAGCAAAGAATTTTGTTTGGGTTAGAGAAGGGACTAACCCCCATGGACCCAATAAGATGTGGGTACCAAAGACCACCCCTCCTTTGTTTAATGTAGGTGTGGGCTCTCACATGACGTGAGAGTGATAGCACCTTGGAGTGGATGCGTTCCGGACTTAAAGGAAATCAATTGGATGCATCACTTTCAAGGAAGTTTTGGTGGAGATGACCACCATGTTTTTGGAGACAAGGAGAGTTGCCTTCTAGGTTTTGGTAACAAATTCCTAACTCCCATTTATTGTTTACATGCTTTCATATTATTGTTTATAGCATGTTTTGATGCTTTATAACATGTTTTTGATGTCTATGGATTAGTATGTTCATTCCATGTTTATTAGATCCTTGACATACATGTATAGTATTTGAGACACACATACTTATATGAACCCATACTTAGTGTTCTCACTTTTGTTTAAGCTATAATGTACATCATGAATGTAATACATGTGAATTTACATAGTAATCATGTTTTAGTTTTCTCATGATGATTTTTTGTTGTTTTATGCTTTATGTGGTATAAACTAGTTTAGATGTAGATTTTATCAAAACTTGCATGTATGCATGTACACATAGTGAGAACAAATTGACTTTTATATGTTTGCACTTCATGCTCATTTGTACCCACTATATGCACATGTATAAGCTAGTTTTGATGATTCCTTCATTTATACTTGCTATGCCTATTTTCATGTTTTTACTTCATGTATATGTATTTTGAATTCAAACCAAATAAATATACATGTATACCCATGAGTCTTTTGCCTTCATGCAAATACTTTTAATAGACTCGTTTACGGTTGGGATATGTATGTATATTGTTAAATTTGGATGAATCATACATATACCTAGAAGTTTGATAAAAGAATTTTTGATGAATCTTTGCTTGTTTTATATAGAAAAATAATATTCGTGTTTGTTTTGATACTTCATGTTTTGAATATATGTTTAGATGTTAGTTTTTCATTAAGACTAGGATTTATATTTGTACATATGATGGGCTACAAATAAATCTATATATGTTTGGGATTGAATGCTTGTTTGTTCCCATTAGATGTGCTAGTATAGTCTAGTTTTGATGATTCATACATTTTAAACTTGTATTCCATTTTTGGTATTTGTTTTTATGATTATGAGTTTTTCATTTCATGTATATGTGTATTTTGTTAAACTTGAAGATATACATGTATACCCCTTGAGTCATTTGCCTTTCATGCAAATATCTATTATGGACTCAAAGTGTATTTAAGGGATATGTATATATACTTCTTGTGTTGACAAATCATACATATACCTTGAAAAGAATTGGTATCAATTGTTTTAATGAAAAGCTAAAATTTCATACTTTTCATGCTTTTCATGTTTTCTTTGAATTGGTATTTAAACTTCATGTATATGCTTACCTTGTCCAAACTATTAGATATACATGAATATCCTTTTTGAGCCACGTGCCTTCATGCATATATCCTTGTGGACTCGTTTGTATACTTTGGTTTGTATTAGACATACATATGCCTTGAAGATTAAATAATATTAATTTTTTTTAGTTTTCTTGTTTAAAGGAATAATTGAACTTAGTTGAACAAATTTCATGATTGTGATCTCCATACTTGACTTGTACACTCTCATTTATTATTTGCTCATGTTTTGTTTTCATGAGACATTTTTATGCTTAATTGGATTAGAGTGTTGATTATCATGTGGATTTCATTTTAATGAAAAATGATTCCTTGCTTTAAGGATTTCGTACTAGTTAACAAAACTTTTCATTTTAACTAGTTCATATTCTTCGTTATAATATGAGATATACACTTGACCCTATTCTTTCAATTGGTATCATTGAACACTTTCAATTGGTATCAATTTTTGATCTTTTTGTATACTCATATATGTTTTGTATATGTATGCTTACTCTTTCAAGAATATCAATGTCAATTGGTATCTAATTTTCATACGTATATATACTTGTTTATGCTAAGCTTGAAAATTTTCTAATGTTTGATTTGTTTTCAATTAGTATTTTAACAAGCTTATGCATATGTTTAGTTGGTATTTCATAAAGGGGGAGAAAATTTGATGTTGTCTTTCAATTGGTATTTGATTTCCACTCCCTTACTTTATGTTAAAATATAGTTTCAAATTGGTATCATATGTTTAAAAAAAACACATTTCTCTTAATGATATCAAGATTTTTATGTTAAATGTTTTAAATTGGTATCTCAAATTTTGTTTAAGAAAAACATATTTATTTTACATTGCCTATATGTGTATAAATTCATGTTGAGTGTATCTTGTATTGAAGAACTTGACAACTCTTCCTTATGTGGTACACGTGTGTAGGGGGAGCTTCACATCTCCTTTTATGCATTACATATTTTTGTGTTATGTGAATTAGGGCGTGTCTTCCTTTCTTCATGTAACTCATATGTGTAGGGAAGCTAACTTAGCGTCTTCCTCTTCATGAATGTATATAGCATATAACATTTATTAATCTTTGTTTATCTTCATTTGGTATCAAGATGCTTCATTGATATATTTTTAATTGATATCATGTTTGTAGTCACCCCTTATTGACTTTGTTTTTGTTTTAGACAAAAAAAGGGGAGACCATTGTTTGCATTGTTTTGATTGACACAAAAAGGGGAGAAAAATTTTTACCCCTCATTTTATTTATAGTTTTTGAATGTTTACCCCTTTGTTGATGATTGACAAAAAGGGGGAGAATTATTTGAGAGTTTATGCATGATTGGTACATATTTTATATATATGCATAGTTATGTTTCTGCATATATTAAGTTTAATGTATGTTTATTGGTATCTAGAGCATCTAGAAAATGTTTATTTGTTAATTGGTATCTAGAGCATGCTTTGCTTTAAATATTTCATTGGTATCTAGAACTTTTATTGTTTATGCATATTTGTGCATTCATGTTTTTAAGAGCCTTCATTGCATATTATTATGTTTATTTGGCTATGCATGAGTTAAGGGGGAGCTTCCTTGAAGCTTTACTTTAATCCATGCATATATAACTCCATGAGTTTTGTCATCATCAAAAAGGGGGAGATTGTTGGCCCAAAGGCTTTCCACCCTAGTTTTGATGATGATTAACTCATGTAGTTATGTTTACTAATAATCTTGTATTGTTTAAGTTTCAGATCATTAACCAAGATATTAGTTGGTGATTAGCTTCAACAAGGTGTTTGGAAGCTTATCATGGTGATTCCGGTGCCAAAGCTTAAAGATCATACCTTTGCACTCGGTGAATCGCGTTTGGGAGCAAGTCTACTTGAAGATGGAAGATCGTCAAGAGACTTAGGTATCCTAGTTTAGTTTAGTGTGTTTTAGATCCATTTGTAAAGCTTAGTATAGTTGATATGCTCAAGTACACATACACACACATTTCATGATTTGGATTTTGGTTTTCATGAATAGTTTGATCAAAACAAGTTTACATGTTTTATATGTATATTAGATGTGCTCTATATACATACATGCTTATATGACTTATACAAACTTAGTTTGACGTACCTATTCATGTAGTTTTATGTTTTGGTATAAAACATATTTTTGAAATTAAAGAACAAAAACTGTGATATATTTTGTGAATGTATATTGGACCTATGTCCATATGAATCATGCTTAATAATGTTCAAATATCATGTTTTTGTATTTCTATAAAGTTTTAGGAAAATCAGATTTCCTATTGAAAAGCCAAGTTTGATAAAAATACTAGTTTTGGTTTTTGATAAAATTGGCAAGATACAAAAATGAATTGATATGATTGATATATGTCTTGAAAATCTTTATCACATGTTTATGTTTCAATATAAAATGTTAAAATAAGTTTTATAGACTTTTCAGAAAAAGATAAAAGATTTTTATAAAATATTTTTCCCAATTTTTCTGATCTGATTTTTGTGCTGACAGGCTGGTCGGTCGACCGGGACGGTCGACCGCACCAAGGGACGGTCGACCGGACCGGTCGACCGACGTGCACAGACTTGTGCACGTCTGCAGCACAGTGGTCCGGTCGACCGGACGGTCGACCGCTGCAGAGAGCTCTGCTCTCTGTTTGTTTCGGTCGACCGGGCGGTCGACCGGAGGTTCCAACGGGTCATAATATGACCGTTGAACGGTCGACCGGCCGGTCGACCGCCAGGCCTGTCAGGCTGACACGTCAGCCTAACGGCTAGTTTTGAATTTGGCCTATATAAACCCCATTGTTTGGAGTTTCTCCTCAAGATTTTTATGCTAAAATTTCCTGACCTTTACTAGTGTTTTAACAGTGTTTTCAAAAGAGTTTTTTGTGCAAAAAGGATTCATTCATCTTGTTTTAGGTTTATGGAAAAATCAAAGAAAATAGGACTTGGGATATTTGTATTGGTTTCCATTCTATATCTTTTACAAGAATTTTTTTTCCCAAGTATTTTCTTTGTGTTCTTGTTTTCCAAAACACCTAATTTTTCACACTTGAGCCATATCTTCTATCCTAAACTATTAGGATCTTGTTTTTGTGGAAAAAGAGAAAAGAGAGAGTTTTGAGGTTGTTGTTGTGGCCTCTAAATTGTAAACCCTCCTTGCTTTTGTGAATCCCTCTTTGGTAGAGGTGATCGGAGTGGTATTGGTTTGGATCCCTCTTTGGTAGAGGCGATTGTGTTGTAAACCTCTTCGGTAGAGGTAGTGGTGTTTGTTGTTGGCTACGGGCCGTATCCCTCTTCGGTAGAGGTGGATTGTGGTTGTATAGCCTCGGTGGCTTTGTAAGGTTGAGAGAGGAGTTTGGTACTCCTATAGTGGATTTGGAAATCCTACACGGTGGTGTAGGCGGGGATGTAGAGTTGGGTACTCGAACCTCGAAACAAATCTTTGTGTTAGCGTTTGATCCAATTTCTCTCAACTCTCTCTCATTTACATTTGTGCTAGCATCATTTCATACAAGCATCATTCTTTCATTGCATACATATCTTACATTGCTTGTGTTGCCTTGCATCTTTTATATTGCAATTCATTCTTATATGCTTGGCTTGATTGTGTGCATTTCATATTGCTTGGATTGCTTGTGTGTGTGTGCCTAACTTATACTCATCCAACAAGAGCTTCACATAGCACCTCAACCCATTTCAAGGGGAATCAAGGGAGTTAGTCCAGAGCCTCGCAAGGGGAATTCGGCTACACTTGTTGTATTGTATTAGTTTATGCATAATTTGCATTAGCTTCCGTCATTAGCGCACTTAGTTTTGCAATTAGTTTTTAGATTAGCACTAACACCTATTCACCCCCCCTCTAGGTGTTCTTTTTCAGTTGTGTGTACTCCTCCAGGGAAGTAAAAACTGATTTGCCTCACTAACTAATTCTGAGGAGGAGACAATCATCCTTGCTGCAGAGCCGAATGCACAACTCATATCAGGGACTCGTTCGGGTCACTGTACTTGAAGAAGTAGATGAAGTGGTGCAAATTTGCCTAAACCCAACCAAGAGCCAACCAAGCAATCCACGAAGCAACTAAAGGAGAAGCAAAAGGAGCTTCGGTATGCCAAAACTCTCCCAAAAGACAAAGTGGAGGGATCTTCAACACCTTACCGCTTTGATGTTTTGGCTCAGCTAGACAACATCCCGACATAAATTACCCTCTATAAGCTCCTGAGGCCATCAAAGTCAATAAAGAAAGCTCTTAGAGAAGCTTTAGCCGATGTTGAGCCCTTCATGGCTCGGATTCGGGCTAAATCAGAGGAGGAAGATGAAGAAAATTACCTCCATGGCTCTTAATATGTCCCCTGCATAGCCTTCACTACAGACGACATGCAGGTCAAAGGGAAGTATGATAGGCCCCTGTACTTTACAGGGTATATTGGATCATCTGAGGTGAGGTACATTCAGGTGGATTCAGGATCCGCGTTGAGCATCATGCCCCGTCGGGTCTTGCAGCACTTGGGAATCCCTACTTATCGATTGAGTGCCACTCAAACTACAATTTATGGCTTCAACGCCAATAGTACATGCCCGATGGGAAAGATCAAACTAAAATGCCAGATCAGGGACTTGAGATCCGAGCTAACGTTCTATGTTATTGACGCTGACACTTCATATAATTTATTGGTGGGATGACCATAGATTCATCAAAATTCCATCGTCCCCTCTACTCTCCATCAAGTCATGAAGTATGTTGACGTAGATGGAAAAGTCCGCATGTTGATTGCCTAAAGGTATCCGTTCAAGGGGTAGAGAATTATTTTATAGACTCTCTCATGTACCAGGATTCTCTAAAAATAGATGAGATTTCTCAGTCAAAGGAGTCAGACTCTGGTAATGAAGCTAATATCGAGCCAGAGGCAGAAGAAGAATATCTTTAGGAGCTAAATTCTCTTGTAACGAGCGTTAATAAGCTCAATGTCAATAATACCGCCAATGTTGTAGGCGAGTGGCATATTAATAAAGAGTTAGATTTGGCTTATTTTTCTGTGTTTGCTTCTGATTCCGTACCATCAGATAATAGTACTGATGTAAATGATGACCCCTGGTCAGTAATAGATGCCCTGAAATCATTGCATGCACTGGTGAGATCATCTCTCCCGATATATCAAAGCGTCAACATGTGCAAGGAACCTTCTTCAAAGTCCCAGCAAGATGAAAAGGTCAAAAATTGATCTTTTTTGGAAGAGTCGAGTCCAAACCAATGATTCGTGAAGACTTGAAAAGCGAGACCGAACTTCCTCATTTCTCTCATTACGAGGCAAATGTACTCAAAATGATGGAGAACATGGGATATGACCTGACAAGTGGTCCTGCCTTAAACTTTGGCAAGGGAAGGTGAGCACTGCTTTCATCTTTCATTCTAAAAGGGAAAGCCCCTAACTATTATCACCGACCTTGGAGAGGGTTGGGATATGTGACAACTCTAATCATGTCAGCCTCTGAGTCTAAAAGTCATTATATCATAACCACTCATCAGGCACATCATCATGGGAGTCAGATATCAGTGTTGGTAACATCTTCAAAGACCTTCCAGCAAACATGTTTTCAACAAGCCACCCGGAAGATGGAGATGAAGAAATGATCCAGTCAGATACAGATCCCTAGATCAAACACCTAAATACTCTCTGGGATATTCGCTTTGAATAACGTGAACCATCCACAGAGGATAAGGAAACTCAAATCAATCTAGGAAATGAGGCTAATCCTAAGCCCATTTTCATAAGCGAAAGCTTATCACCTCCCGATAAAGAAGACCTAATGTGTCTTGTGCGAGAGTATATAGATGTTTTTACTTGAAACTATAAGGATATGTCTGGGCTTGATCCTCAGGTGGTTATGCATCGCCTCAACATCAATTCGGATGCAAAGCTCATCAAGCAATAGCAATAATGGTTTCGTCCAGAGATTATGGAAGTGATTCAATTAGAGGTAAAGAAGCTCATAGACTCCGGTTTCATCAGGGAAGAACAACACCCTGACAGGGTAGATAATATCATTCCCGTCACTAAGAAGAATGAAAAGGTCAGGGTTTATATTGATTTTCATGATCTAAATGAAGCTTGTCCTAAAGATGAGTCCCCCTTCTAATATCGGATGTCATGATCAACACACGTGTCGGTTTGAACAAATGTCTTTTATGGATAGATTCTCTGGATACAATCAAATTAAGATGTACCCTGACGATGAGAAGCATACATCCTTCAGGACATTACTAGGGGTGATTGCTATACTTTGATGCCCTTCAGATTAAAGAATGTGGAAGCGACATATTATAGAGCTATGAATACAATCTTCTACAAGCATATACGCAAAATAGTGAAATGCGTAGAGAATATTGCAGTGAAAAGTCATGCCAAAGGTGATCACATAGCAGATCTGCAGACAGTATTCGATATCATGCAGGTGCATCGATTGAAGATAAATCCCACCAAGTCCTTCCTGGGGGTAGCTAACGGTAAATTCCTTGGGTTTTTCGTGACATCCAAAGGAATCCACCTCGACCTAGAGAAAATCTGCGCCATCAAGAGATGCAACCTCCAAAGAACCTTAGAGAGCTTAGAGGATTGCAAGGGCGACTAGTCTATATCCAGAGGTTAATCGCAAACCTCTCAGGGTGATGCCAACCCTTCACCAGATTGATGAAGAAGGGTGTCTCATTTGTCTGGAATGATGCTTGCCATCAAGCGTTCGAGAAAATCAAGCGGTACCTCACGCATTCACCTGACTTACAGCTTCGGTGTCAGGAAATCTTTTTTGATATATGTTTAAGCTATGAATCATTCTCGAGGAGCTTTACTAGCCCAGAATAATGATCAGGGGCATGAGCAAGAAATCTACTATCTGAGTAGGACCATGATCAGAGCTGAACATCGATACAACTAGATCGATCGAAAAAAATGCCTCACATTAGTTTTCACTGTCCAGAAGATGCGATACTACCTGGTAGGCCAAATCATACATGTAATATCAAAAGTCAATCCTTTGAGATTGCTTATGATGAAGCCATCATCGCTGAATGATCAATTGGAAAAATGGGCCATATTACTCTCCCAATACGAGATGTAATTCCTGACACAAAAAGCTGTGAAGGGACAGGTAGTGGTAGACTTCTTCGATAAATCCAGATCCAAGAATGACCAAACTTTATGATGATCTCCCAGATGAGATCGCTGAAGTTTGCATGACCCAGACGACTTTCAAAGAATAGGTATGGTAACTCGTCTTCGATGACGTATCAAGAATGGGTCCTCGAGAAAATATTGTAGCAAGAGTTGGGTGATACTTGTCTCCCTACAGATCTACGTAATCCCTCGTGCATTCTCATTAACTGAGCCGTGTTCCAACAAATGTAGTGGAATACAATGCTCTCCTGATCGAGATACAAATCACCAATGAGATTAGCGTTAAAAATCTCAAAGTGTACGTGTTGGCCCAAAGGCCCATCACTCTAGTTTTGATGATGATTAACTCATGTAGTTATAGTACTAATGATCTTGTATTTAATTAGTGACAGATTTGTTATCAAGATCTTAGTAGGTGTGGAGCTTCAACAAAGGATTTAAAGTCAAGTTTTGGAGCTAGCACCGGTTGATTCACGAGCCTATGCATCAAGACCACATCAAGAGTTGAGCTCGTTGGATCGGGTTTGGACCAAGTCTAGAAGATGAGAAGGCTTCAAGTGAAGACTTCAAGATCAAGACTTGTGTCTAGGTATAAGATTTTTATTTTAAATAAAATGTAAAGGATAGAATAGTTGGTGGATTGCTCAAGTACATTTAACACACACTCTTGATAAAATGTTTTACAAAAGATTTTCTATTTTAGAATATACATGTTTGGATTTTGGTTTTCAAGTTTTCATATCTTTTATCCAAAATCATGTTTAGAGCTTAATGTCAAAAACATAGATATTTCACCATGATTCTGTAGTGGATCATATCCATACACACTATGCTTTAATGAATTCAAAATATCTTTTTTGTATCATGAAGAAGTTTGGAAAACAAGTTTTAAAAAAAATACAAGTTTTCAATTGAGCCAATATTTCCAACTTACAAAAAATAGTCTAAATCTTTTATAACATGCCTTGATTTTGTGCAGGCATGTTTGTTTATAAAAGTATATTGGTAAAACTATTTTTGTAGATTTTTATGTATTTTATGGGATTTTTATATGAGCCAAAAGACCAAGTTTTAAATCCCAGATTTTCTGTTCCAGGCTTCAGCCAAGTCGACTAGTCGACATATCAAGTCGACTAGGGCTGAATGCATGACGTGCACGCCTTGACCTGGCAGATGGCCGGTCTGCCGACCCAGTCGACCGGAACTGAGAGCAGTGCTCTCTGTTCTTTTGGGTCGACCGGGCGGTCGACCCGAGACTCCAACGGTCGGATTCTTGACCGTTGGCGGTCGACAGGGCGGTCGACCGACAGGTCTGACAGACCCCAACGGCTAGTTTTTGACAGCCTATAAATTTGGGGGTTTGGTCATTATTTTCTCTAAGATTTTAGGAGAGCTTTGGACCAGTTTTTCTTATCTTTTTAAAAGAGTTTTCTCCACATATTTGAGAGCAAATACTTCCAATCTAAAGGGAAGATATTATCAAGAGTGTTAAAGTGAATTTCTTGAGTTTTCCTCCACCACTCTCATCCTTGTTTTTCTCACACCACACTTGAGCTATCCATTGATTATTCATCCTATAGGTGTGTTGTTGAGATTGTTTTTAGGTGATCAAAGTGTTGTGATCACCAAAGACTTTTCTTTGTTCCTTTGAGGAGGCGGGCAAGTGTGCTCGCGGTGGTTTAGAGTTCGGTTGTGAACTCTTGGTTTGAGGTGCGGCCTCGGCAAGCTTGTGGGGCTTGTGTGTGTACGGGACTAGGGAGTCCGAGGGATTGTAGGTGTTGCGGCACCAAGGAGAGATCCATTGGGATCGTGCATAGTGGAAATCCTTCGTGTGTCGAAGGCGGGGATGTAGAGCAAGTGTGCTCGAACCTCGAAACAAATTCCTTGTGTTTGCGATTGCTCACTCTCTCTCTTTGTCTCTTTTATATCTTGCATGCTATTACTTGTCTTTATTTTTACATGCTAATATTCATTGTGCTTAATTGATATACTTGCTTGGGATTGTTTGCTAACACTTGTATTCAACCAAGAGAGCCAACGCGGCACCTCAACCCTTATCTAGGGGAATCTAGAGGAGTTTGTCCAGAGCCCTTCACGGGGAATTCGGCAACACTCTTGTGTTATACGTGATGTTTAGTGTAAGAGTTTAGTTTAGGTCATAATAGTTTTTAATTCCGCATTATTTGTCATTAAGTGACCATTAGATTAGCCATCACCTATTCACCCCCCCTCTAGGTGAACTTACAATTGGTATCAGAGCTTGGTACTCTGATTTGGGTCTTACAACCTAGAGTTAAAGATCCTCATTTTTAGGCTAATCACAATATTTTGTACACACACCATGGACTTCATGTCACCACCCACCTTTGACATTCTTACATCCAAATTTGGAAGGTTAAGATGTCTTTGTACCTCAAAGCCCTAGACATCCATGTTTATCTTGCCACAACTAATAAGGCATATTGTTTAAATGGTAAGAACATTGAGGCTAATACAAAAGCTCTACATGCTTTAAGATCTACCCTAAATGATGATTATTTATCTAGGGTTGCTAATCTTGATTTAGCTTTTGTAGTTTGGAACACCCTCCTCTCCCTTGACGAAAATGATCAATATTATGTGGGGAGCGATTCGGATGTTGGAAGTGACACCTCCAACAAGTGCTATATGGTCTAAGGGGATAACCCCTTTAAGGTAACTACCGAATCCGAGGTAGATGATGATAACATGTCATATGATGAGCTTACTTCATTTTGTCAAATACTTCTTGAGAAATATGACATGAGTAAAAAGGAAAATAAAATTTGAAAAAGAAGTTTGATTGCATGCATATAGAAAATGATTCATTTAGAACTAAGATTGCATGCTTAGAAAAATAAAATAATATTTTGAAAAATGAAAACGTTTCCTTTATGTCTAAATTAAATGATTTGTGTGAAGGAAACACTATTTTGAAGGATAAAATTGTTTTGGTGGAAAAACAAAAAGAAATTATTTTGCAAGAAAATAACTCTTTAAAAAGAAAATTTGTTGAAAAAGAAAAAGAAAAGGTTTCTAAAAAGAAAAAGACTTTTGATCATGCTTTACATGCCACCTCCTCTATTGATCAAAATGAAGTTAATTTTTTGAAAAAGAAAATTGATAGTTTGAGCTCTACCTTGAGCTCTTTTGCTTTTAATCACAATAGATTGAAGTCCTTGTTTTCAAAGAAACAAACTCCACATTCTCATGCACATCATCATGCATATGCTTATGTTGCACGTCATGATCATACACATACACAAAGCATCCTAAGGTGTACAAATGTACACATTGTGGCCGCAAAGGCCATTTAGCAAATTTTGTTATGATAGGTTAAATCATTTTAATTTTGCTAATAAAAATTTTTGGGTTCCTTACAAGACTAACCCCAAAGGACCCAAGAAAATATGGGTACCAAAACCCCCACCTTGTGTATTTGATGTAGGTGAGGGCTCTCACACGACGTGAGAGGATTGGTGCCTTGGTAGTGGATGCAAATGGATATGATGGACACACTTATTGATGCATCGCTATCAAGGAGGTTTTGGTGGGACAACCACCATGATTGGAGTCTTGGAGTTGGTAACAATCTCTAAACTCTTATTTTTTATGTTCATGCTTGTTCATTCATAATATTCATAGTATGTTCATGTTTTATGATTTATGTGCTTCATGTGGTAAAACATGCTTAGATGTAGTTTTTATCAAAACTTGTATTATACATGTACAAATAGTGAGTTACATTTGATTTATATATATTTGCACTTCATGCTCATTTGTACCCACTATATGCATATGTATAGACTAGTTTTGATGATTCTCTCATTTATACATGCTTTGCCAATTTTTATGCTTTACTTCATGTATATGTATTTTTAATTCAAATCTAATAAATATACATGTTTACCCGTGAGTCTCTTGCCTTCATGCAAATACATTTGATAGACTCTTTTATGTTTGGGATATGTATGTGTATTGTTAGTTTTGGATAAATCATACATATACCATGAAGATTAGTGTTTTAATGAAAAATGATTTTTCATTATTAAAATGTGACTTATGATCTTTTTTGAGCTTAAATGACTATTTTCATAAAAATGCTATTTACATGATCTTTTAACACTCACATCTTCATTTATTATTTCATGACTTAGTTTCATGATCATTTTGAGCTTTATAGACCATGAGTGATTAAATCTTTATGTACTTAGTTATGTTTTATGAAAAACATATGATTTGATGTATTTGAAGAATTTTTAACTAGTTGTTCAAAAACTATTTTATACTAGTTATTTATTCTTCAATTAGTTTATAAGTTATACACATGATCCTATTTTTAATCCATTGGATAAATTCTTTTGTATTCTCAAGATTTGATGCTTCATGAATTGAATATTAGTTTAAATGATAGTTTTTGTCAACACTAGGATTTATACTTGTACATATTATGGGTCACAAATAAATCTATATATGGTTGGGTTTGATTGCTTATTTGTGCCTATTTGGTGTGCTAGTATAGCCTAGTTTCGATAATCCTACAATTTTAAACTTGTATTCCCTTTTTGGATTTATTTTATGATCATGTGTTTTTCATTTCATGTATATGTTTATTTTGCCAAACTTTAAGATATACATGGATACCCCTTGAGTCATTTGCCTTTCATGCAAATCTATATATATGGACTCAATTGTGTTTAGGGATATGTATGTATACTTCTTGTGTTGTCAAAACATACATATACCTTGAAATAAAAATTTTTTTAAAAAAATGTTTTTTTTATGGTAATTTTTATGTTTTCAAAATTTATGATAATTTTCACTTTGTCTTATTTAAAGGAATATTGAGCTTCATTGCCATTTTCATGTGATTTACTCATATTTCATGAAAAATATTTTATTTTATTCCTTGATTGAAGGATTCCGTACTAGTTTTCAAACATTTTCATTTAACTAGTTCGAGTTCTTCATGTGGTAGATCATATGATGTATACACTTAAGCTTATTTTTCTATTGGTATCATTGGATATTTTCAATTGTATCAATATGAACTTCTTTTGTATATACTCATATTTTGTTTTCCCATATATGTATGTATCAATTTCTATTGGTATACTCTTTCCATACATATATATGATTTGTTATTTGTGCTTGAGTTAAAATTGTTTTATATGTTTAAAGCACAAAGTTGTTTATGATAAGGAAATAAATATTTTAAGAAAAATTCTCAAGATTTGTTTTATTGAGAAAATTCAAAATTTTGTTTTATAAGAAAATTCAAAATTTTTGATTTGTATTGCCTATATGCAAGGAGAGCTTAACATCTCTTCTACATATAGATTCATGTTGAGTGTTGTATATTGAGGAGCTTAACAACTCTTCTTTATGTGGTACACGTGTGTAGGGGGAGCTTCACATCTCCTCTTATGCATTACATAATATGTGTTATGTGAATTGGGGCTTGTCATCCCTTCTTCATGTAATGCATATGTGTAGGGAAGATAACTTAGCGTCTTCCTCTTCATGAATGTATATCGCATATAACCTTTCTTGATTGATTTGGTTTACCCCTTCTTTGGTTCTTTGTTTCGGACAAAAGGGAGAGAAAAATTTGATGATTTTGTTTTACTTTAACCCCTTTGTTGATGATTGACAAAAAGGGGGAGAAGAATTTGAGATTTATGTGCATGTTAGTAGAATATATGTTTTGTTTTACAAATAGGAGAAAAAGAATTTGATATGTTTTTATCTCCATACATTTGCATACATATTTATGAGCTTCATTGTCATATATTATTGTTTATTTCTATGCATGAGTTAAGGGGAGCTTCTTTGAAGCTTTACTTTAATCCATGCATATATAACTTCATGAGTTTTGTCATCATCAAAAAGGGGGAGATTGTTGGCCCAAAGGCCCATCACTCTAGTTTTGATGATGATTAACTCATGTAGTTATAGTACTAATGATCTTGTATTTAATTAGTGACAGATTTGTTATCAAGATCTTAGTAGGTGTGGAGCTTCAACAAAGGATTTAAAGTCAAGTTTTGGAGCTAGCACCAGTTGATTCACGAGCCTATGCATCAAGACCACATCAAGAGTTGAGCTCGTTGGATCGTGTTTGGACCAAGTCTAGAAGATGAGAAGGCTTCAAGTGAAGGCTTCAGGATCAAGACTTGTGTCTAGGTATAAGATTTTTATTTTAGATAAAATGTAAAGGATAGAATAGTTGGTGGATTGCTCAAGTATATTTACACACACACTCTTGATAAAATGTTTTACAAAAGATTTTCTATTTTAGAATATACATGTTTGGATTTTAGTTTTCAAGTTTTCATATCTTTTTTCCAAAATCATGTTTAGAGCTTAATGTCAAAAACATAGATATTTCACCATGATTGTGTAGTGGATCATATCCATACACACTATGCTTTAATGAATTCAAAATATCTTATTTTTGTATCATGAAGAAGTTTGGAAAATAAGTTTTAGAAAAATACAAGTTTTCAATTGAGCCAATATTTCCAACTTACAAAAATAGTCCAAATCTTTTATAACATGCCTTGATTTTGTGCAGGCATGTTTGTTTATCAAAGTATATTGGTAAAACTATTTTTATAGATTTTTATGTGTTTTATGGGATTTTTATATGAGCCAAAAGACCAAGTTTTAAATCCCAGATTTTCTGTTCCAGGTTTCAGCCAAGTCGACTAGTCGACATATCAAGTCGACTAGGACTGAAGTCGGTCGACCGGCTCGGTCGACTGACGTGCACGACGTGCACGCCTTGACCTGACAGATGGCCGATCTACCGACCCAGTCGACCGGAACTGAGAGCAGTGCTCTCTGTTCTTTTGGGTCGACCGGGCGGTCTACCGGAGGCTCCAACGGTCGGATTCTTGACCGTTGGCGGTCGACCGATAGGTCTGACAGACCCCAACGGCTAGTTTTTGACAGCCTATAAATTTGGGGGTTTGGTCATTGTTTTTCTCTAAGATTTTAGGAGAGCTTTGGACCAGTTTTTCTTATCTTTTTAAAAGAGTTTTCTCCACATATTTGAGAGCAAATACTTCCAATCTAAAGGGAAGATATTATCAAGAGTGTTAAAGTGAATTTTTTGAGTTTTCCTCCACCACTCTCATCCTTGTTTTTCTCACACCACACTTGAGCTATCCATTGATTATTCATCCTATAGGTGTGTTGTAGTGAGATTGTTTTTAGGTGATCAAAGTGTTGTGATCACCAAAGACTTTTCTTTGTTCCTTTGAGGAGGCGGGCAAGTGTGCTCGCGGTGGTTTAGAGTTCGGTTGTGAACTCTTGGTTTGAGGTGCGGCCTCGGCAAGCTTGTGGGGCTTGCGTGTGTACGGGACTAGGGAGTCCGAGGGATTGTAGGTGTTGCGGCACCAAGGAGAGATCCATTGGGATCGTGCATAGTGGAAATCCTTCGTGTGTCGAAGGCGGGGATGTAGAGCAAGTGTGCTCGAACCTCGAAACAAATTCCTTGTGTTTGCGATTGCTCACTCTCTCTCTCTCTTTGTCTCTTTTATATCTTGCATGCTATTACTTGTCTTTATTTTTACATGCTAGATATTCATTGTGCTTAATTGATATACTTGCTTGGGATTGTTTGCTAACACTTGTATTCAACCAAGAGAGCCAACGCGGCACCTCAACCCTTATCTAGGGGAATCTAGAGGAGTTTGTCCAGAGCCCTTCACGGGAAATTCGGCAACACTCTTGTGTTTACGTGGTGTTTAGTGTAAGAGTTTAGTTTAGGTCATAATAGTTTTTAATTCCGCATTATTTGTCATTAAGTGACCATTAGATTAGCCATCACCTATTTACCCCCCCTCTAGGTGAACTTACAGTACGGTGATTCAAAGCTCATCATTAATCAGGTTCGCGGCGAGTAAGAAGTCAGACATGATAGTACCCTATCACAAGACAACCATCTACATGCAGGGAAATTCAAAAACTTTTTCATTGACCATGTATCTCGCCAGCAAAATGCGCATGCAAATGTATTGGCGTCCCTCGCCACTTTCTTTAGCCCTTCTATCCGGAGCAACAGAGAAAGTACTTGTTTACAACCATAACTTGTACTGTCCAAGATTCGCCCTTGAAGACAACCAAAAGTTAACATTAGACCTTCAAGTCAAATAAGCTCTAAAGACTTCAGTAGGTCTAGAGCTCAGGGATTGGCGATTCCCATATATCGACTACGCCTTGTACGATATACTGCCCGATGACCATAAAGAGGCGACTTCTATTAGACGGAAGGCCCCTAGATTCTACTACAATGCGATCACACAAACACTGTATCGCCGACCGCATGATGGAATCCTCCTCCGCTACCTTTCACATAAAGAGGCACATGAGGCACTCAAAAGAGGCTCATGATGGTATGTACGGAGTTCACCAACTTGGTCAAAAGCTCAGAGATCGACTCTTAAAACTTGGGTATTATTAGTTAAAGATGATCCCTGACGCCATCGCTCACGCTAAGCGATGCCACACCTATTAAATCCATGGTGACTTTATTCATCAGGCACCAGGATACCTTCACCCTATGACTTCTTTCTGGCCATTTGAGATATAGGGAATGAATGTGGTTGGTCCTATCAGCACACCTTCATCCAAAAGGTATCGATTTATCTTAGCTATAACCAATTACTTCTCCAAATGGGCAGAGTCTATCCCTCTGAAGGAGGTGAAGACATCTGATGTGATCAAGATTATTAAATATCACGTAATCTACTCTGCTTTAGCGTGCCATGACGGATCATCCACAATAATAGGCCTCAGTTCATCAGCCAAGCGTTTCAGAAATTCTACAACAAGTTTGAATCCAAAGCGTGTCTTCAACGGTATACTACCCAGCCGCTAACAGCCTTGCAGAAGCTTTTAACAAAACCATTGAAAAGTTTCTCAAAAAGTTCATCCCAAAAAGTCAACGCGACTAGGATGACAAATTAGGTGAATGCCTATGGGCTTATTGCACAACAGTGAGAACCCTGACGAAAGCTACACCATTCTCTTTGGTATATTGATGTGAAACAGTACTCCAACTAGAAATCTAGATCCCATCTCTGCGCGTTGCTTTGGCAACGGAGATGACAGATGAGGAGAAGCATCGACTGCGATTCCAGAAGCTGGAAGCCGAGCTCGACAACAAATCAAGCTTTATCAAGCTTGAATTTTAGAACTTTCAACAAGAAAGTTAAGGAGCGAACTTTCAAGAAAGGAAACCTCAACTTAGCTGTCAGAAGATCCATAGTGATGACGCACAAGACGAAAGGATAATTTCAACTCAAATGAAAGGACTATTGTGGTAGAGTCAGTCTATTCAAATGGAGCACATCACCTGATAAATCCAGAAGGCGATATACTTATTGTTGGCCCAGAGACCTTCCACTCTAGTTTTGATGATGATTAACTCATGTAGTTATAGTTTACTAATAATCTTGTGATATTTAGTTTCAGATATTTAACCAAGATATTAGTAGGTGATTAGCTTCAATAAAGGTGATTTGGAGCTTTCACATGGTGATTCAAGAGCCCGAGCGTCAACTTCATATCTAGCACTCGTTTGGAGTCAAGCTCGGTGGATCACGTTTGGATCGAGTCAACTTGGAGACGGCGCTCTACAAGAAGACTTCGGTACATTGTTTAATTTATGTTTTAGATCCAGTGTTAAAGATTAGATAGTGTGGTCTGCTCAAGTTCACAACACACACACACTTGTTTAAGTTTCATGTTTTGGTTTTCGGTTTTTAGTTTAACCGATCTTGGTTTTCATGAATAGATAGAATCAAAACTAGTTTACATGGTTGAATGTATATTAGATTTGTTCTATATACATCTATGCTTCAACTATTTAAACAAACTTAGTTTGATAATCTATTTCATGAGTTTGGAGTTTTGGTATTTTAACAAAACTTATTTTCGGATTTAATGTCAAAAATATTGATATATATCTTTCATGTATATTGGATTATATCCATATATAACATGTTTCAAAGTTGTTTCAATATCATGTTTTTGTATTTGGATGAGTTTTGGACAAAACGATTTTTCATTTCAAAAATCCAAGTTTTAGAAAATACAGATTTTGGTTTTCGGCAAAATTTATAAGTCACAAAAATGGTTAAAATGTTTGTAACATGGTTTTATTTTTACTCAAACATGTTTGTATTTCAAATGTAAAACATGAACTTATTTTTGTGAATTTTTAGAGATTTTATGAGATTTATTAGATAATAAAAACCTAAGTTTTAAATCCTAAAATTGCCCTGCCAGGCTCTGGCGGTCGACCGGGCCGGTCGACCGACCCAGAGTCGGTCGACCGGACCGGTCGACCGACGTGCATAAGGACGTGCACGCAGGCCAGCTTACTTGGCCGATCGACCGACTGAAGTCAACCCACTCTCGGGTTGGCTCGGTCGACCGGGCGGTCGACCGGCCAGAGAGCCGTTGCTCTCTGGTTCTGGGCGCGGTCGACCGGGCGGTCGACCGGCAGGCTCAATGGTCGATTTTTGACCGTTGGTCGGTCGACCGGCCGGTCGACCGGAAGGTCATTTCTGACCTTGTCAGCTGCCAACGGGCAGAATTTTTATGGGGGTTATAAATACCCCATTTGTAGTTGGTTTTCAAGAAGTTTTTCAAGAGCCAAAAAATTCTGATCTTCTCTAGTGTTTTAATACAAGTTTTCAAAAGAGTTTTTAGTGCCAAAAGATAAATCTTTATTTGTTTTTAAAGGGTTGGAAAATAAAAAAAAAATAGGATATTTGGGATATTTGTTTTGATTTTCATTTCAATCTTATTTAACTTGTTTTCCCAAGTATTTTTCTTTGTGTTTTTGTTTTCTAAACTCTTTATTTTCCACACTTGAGCTTATCATTCTATCCTCTCTATAAGATCTTTGTTTTGTGGAAAAAGAAATTGGTTTGTGGTCTTTTGATCACTAAGTTGTAAACCCTCCTACTTTGTGCTATCCTTCTTGTGTAAAGGTTGATTATTAGAGTGGTGGCTTTGTGCCCTATCCCTCTACTGAGAGGTTGATTGGTTGTTTGGCTTTGTGCCTATCCATCATTTGTGAGGTTAATTTTGTGGTGGCATTTTGCCTAACCTCTAAGTGTAGAGGTTGTGTTTGTAAAGAGAGGAGTTGTGTACTCCAAATTGTAATTGCCCCAAATCCTCAGTGGAGGTTCCCTGTGTGGACAAGTTAGTGAAAATCCTTCTGTGTGAAGGCAGGGACGTAGAGCTGTGTGCTCGAACCTCGAAACATATCCGTGTGTTTGCGATTGATCCACTTTCTCTAACTCTCTCTATTACTTTGTGCCTTGCATCATTTCATATTGCTCATTCATATATTATATGCTTGGCTTGTTTGTGCATGCCTCACTTGTGTTTAACCACGAGAGCTTCATATAGCACCTCAACTCTTATTCAGAGGAATCAAGAGGAGTTAGTCCAGAGCCCTTCACCGGGAATTCGGTTACACTCATTGGTTACACTAAGTGTGTTACAATTAAGTTTTTAATTTCCGCATTATTGTTCATAGATTAGTCGTACACCTATTCACCCCCCTTTAGGTGTACTTTCAATTAGTATCAGAGCCTACGCTCCTGATATTATGTTTAACCACCTAGGAGTGTGATCTTGGTTTTGCTAATCTATCATTTGTATTTGCACTTGCACACATATAGTTTGCACTCATGGATAGCCCTCCCATGTTTGATATCTCTAGACTTGATATATGAAAGGTTATGATGAGTTGTCATTTAAAAGCCCTAGGTTATAAAGTTTACCTTGCCATTACCAATGAATCCTGCCTTAGTTATAGCAAGCATATAGAGGCCAATGCACAGCCCTTAAGGCACTTAGAGCATCCCTTGATAAAAAATATTTACATGTGTTTTCTCATTTTGATTTCGCTTTTACAGTGTGAAACATTTTAATATCTCCCGAGCTACCAACGCTTATCAATAAGAAGAGGGAATCTAGTCGAGACAAGTCCGACGAACATTGCTTCATGGTCCAAGGGAATGACTCCCTTGAGGTACACTCAGACACTCAACTAGATGCTAGTACTAGTTCATATTGCAATGAGTGTATTGATGCACAAGCTTTAAATGATGAACTTGCTAAAAATTGTGAAAACTTGATTTCAAAATACAAACTTTTAAAAATGGTTTAAAAGAAGAAAATAAAAATTTATTTTCTAGACTTGAGATTGTTTTGCAAGAGAGGGATGAGATTTCAAGTGAACTTGACTCACTTAAATCCCAACTTGAACTTGCCCTTAATGAAAAAAAATTTTGAAAAGTAAAAATGATTGTGAAATGTTTTGAAGAAAAATGAGTATTTAACTTCAAAACTTGATTTTGTATTAAAAGAGAATAATTCTTTGAAAAACAAAATTGATTTGATTTCACAAGAATTGGAAGATTGTTTAAAGAAAAATGGTTCTTTGAAAAATGATTTGTCTACACATGTTTGCCATGCTAGTGTACCTTCACCTTCTAGCTCACCTATTGCATGCACCTCTTCTTCATGTATTAAAAATGATATAAATATTTTGAAGAAAAGTGTTGAATATTTGGGCTCCACTTTGAGCCATTGTGCCATGAACCACTCACGTTTGGAATCCATATTTCGCAAGAAATAAATTCCATCTTTGCATGCACGCAAACCACGACATACACATGCTCCTCACGGTCACACCCATCACACAATGTATGCTCATGTGTACACTTGTACACATTGTGGACGTAAGGGCCACCTTGCTAAATTTTGCTATGATAAGTTACATGATTCAAATTTAGCAACTAAATTTGTTTGGGTTAGGAAAGGAGCTAACCCTCATGGACCCAAAAGAGTTTGGGTACCAAAATCCACCCCTATGCTATTTGATGTAGGTGTGGGCTCTCGCATGACGTGAGAGTGATGGTACCTTGAGGTGAATGCGTTCCGAGCTTAAAGACAAGGTGAACCTTATAACCTAGGGCTTTTAAATGACAACTCATCATAACCTTCCAAATATCCAGTTTAGAGTAATCAAACATGGGAGGGCTATCCATGAGTGCAAACAATATGTGTACAAATGCAAATGCAAATGATAGATTAGCTAACCAAGATCACACTCCTAGGTGGTTAAACCAAATATTAGGAGCGTAGGCTCTGATACCAATTGAAAGTACACCTAGAGGGGGGTGAATAGGTGTACCGCTAATCTAATGAACTAAATGCGAAAATTAAAACTTAATAGCAACAACACTTGATGCAACCAATGAGTGTAGCCGAATTCCCGGTGAAGGGCTCTGGACTAACTCCTCTTGATTCCTCTGAATAAGAGTTGAGGCGCTATATGAAGCTCTCGTGTTAAGCACAAGTGAGGCACACACAAACAAGCCAAGCATATAATATGAATGAGCAATATGTAATGATGCAATGGCACAATATAGAGAGAGAGAGAAGAGAGAGAGTTAGAGTCAATGGATCAAGCGCAAACAACAAGATTTGTTTTGAGGTTCGAGCACCCAGCTCTACATCCCCGCCTTCACCCAGAAGGATTTTGAATCCACTAGCTTGTCCACACAGGACTCCCACACAGGGAACCTCCACCGAGAATTTGGGTCAATACAATAATCGGGAGTACCGAACTCCTCCCTTTACAAACACAACCTCTACCCTTAGAGGTTAGGCACAAAGCCACCACAAATCGATCACCTCACAACTTGAGGGATAAGCACAAAGCTAAACAAAAATCACCTCACAACTTGAGGGATACAACCCAATTGCACAACCTCCTCTACACAAGAGGGAAAGGCACAAAGCCAAGCAATGATAAGGGTTTACAACTTGGTGATCAAAAGACCACAAACCAATTTCTTTTCCCACAAACACAAAGATCCTATAGATAGGATAGAATGAAGCTCAAGTGTGAGAAAAACTAAAGGAATGGAAAATAAATACTCAAAGAAAATTCTTGGAAAAACTAGAAATAAAGATGAAGAAGTTGAATCAAAAACTTTTCTCAAAATCACTTTTCTTTGATTTTCCAAACCCTAGAAAAACACCAATAGAATGTAAACTTTAGAGCCCAAAAACTTCTTTTTGATTGCTATAAAAACACTAGTAAGATCAGAAATTTAGCTCTCTAAAAACTTGTTAAAAACTATTAAGAGAAAACCCATTTTATATCTCCTTCAAAGAACTAGCCGTTGCAGCCAATTATGGTCAGATTTGACCATCCGGAAGACCGGCCAACGGTCGAATTTTGACCGTTGCCAACTACCGGTCGACCGCCCGGTCGACCGGGCCCTGAACCAGAGAGCAACGGCTCTCTGGCTGGTCGACCGCCCGGTCGACCGGAGCAACCCGAGAGTGGGTTGCTTTCAGTCAGTCAACCGCTCGGTCGACCGGCCCAAAGGGCAGGCTGCGTGCACGTTTGTGTGCACGTCCGGTCGATCGCTCCGGTCGACCGCCAGAGCCTGGCAGAAGGCTGTAAAGGACTAAAAATCTTGATTTTTTAATTCCTAAAAAATCCCATAAATTTCTTAAAATACACAAAAATAGTTTTAGCATAATGCATTGAAATTCAAACTTGTGTGAAAAATTTCAACACAAATTTCAAAGTTTTTGAACCATTTTTGTGTTATGGAAATATTACCGAAAACCAAAATCCGTATTTTTCTAAAACTTGGATTTTTTAAATGGAAATCCGATTTTTCAAAAAAAACTCATTCAAATACAAAAACATGATATGGAAACAACTTTTAGGCATGATGTATATGGATATAATCCAATATACATGAAACATATAAATATCATTGTTTTTGTCACATAAATCCAAAAATATGTTTTGATAAAAATACCAAACACCAAACACATGAATAGGCATATCAAAATAAGTTTGTTTAAGATAGTTGAAGCATGTATGTATATAGAACATATCTAATATACTTTTAAACAATGTAAACTTGTATTGATACTATCTATTCATGAAAACCAAGAACGTTTAAACCAAAACCGAAAACCAATATCAAAACATGAAACGTGTGTGTGTTTTGACCTTGAGCATATCACACTATCTAATCTTTACAAATGGATCTAAACATAAACTAAACTATGTACCGAGGTCTTCTTGACGAACTCCGTCTTCAAGCCGACTCGATCCAAACCGTGATCCACCGAGCTTGACTCCAACGAGTGCTATATATGATCTTCGATGCTCGGACTCTTGAATCACCATGTGAAAGCTTCCAAAATATCTTGTTGAAACTAATCACCTACTAATATCTTGATAAAAGATCTGAAACTAAACATCATAAGATTATTAGTAACCATAACTACATGAGTTAATCATCATCAAAACTAGAGTGGAAGGCCTCTGGGCCAACAATCTCCCCCTTTTTGATGATGACAAAACTCATGGAGTTATATATGCATGGATTAAAGTTAAGCTTCAAAGACGCTCCCCCATAACTCATGCATAGCAATAAACAATAAATATACATGAATATTAAACATGAAAATGCATAGACATGTATAAAACAAGATACCAAATACAAAACATGCTCTTGATACCAAACATGAAATGCATCAACATGCATAAAACAAGCTCTTAATATCAAAATAAATTATTTCTTCTTTACATAAACAAGTTCTTTAAATAATGCTTGTGATACCAATAAAAAAATCAAACTATGTTCTTAAAACAAACACTCTTGATACCAATACTTGATACCAATATAAAAACATGCATAGTCATAAAAACATGCATATAAACTCAAATATTTCTCCCCCTTTTTGTCAATCATCAACAAAGGGGTCCAAGTAAGCAATAAAACATATTCCTCCAACATGATACCAATTAAAAAAATATATCAATATATGTGAACCATGATACCAATTGAAAGATAATCAATATATGTGATATACATTCATGAAGAGGAAGACGCTAAGTTAACTTCCCTACATATATGCTGTTGGCCCAAAGGCCTTCCACTCTAGTTTTGATGATGATTAACTCATGTAGTTATGTGTACTAATAATCTTGTGATTTAAGTTTCAGATCATTAATCAAGTTATTAGTTGGTGATTAGCTTCACAAGATAATTTGGAAGCTTTCACATGTTGATTCAAGAGCCCGAGCGTCAAAGATCATATATAGCACTTGCTCGGTGAATCAAGGAGCTTTGGATCAAGCCGACTTGGAGATTGCGCTCTACAAGAAGACTTAGGTATCCCTAGTTTAGTTTGTATTTAGAGCCTAATTGTAAAGATTAGAATAGTATGATAAGCTCAAGTTCACAACACACACGTTTCATGTTTTGAATATTGGTTTTCGGTTTTTCGTTTTAGGTTTAACCGATCTTGATTTTCATGAATAGATAGATCAAAACAAGTTTACATGGTTTAATGTATATATATGATTTGTTTTATATACATGCATGCTTCATTGCTTAAACAACCTTAGTTGATAGTCTACTCCATGATTTTATGTTTTGGTATTTATGACAAAACATATTTTTGAATTAATGACAAAAACTATGATATATATTTGTTTCATGTATATTGGATTTCTATCCATATGCATCATGCCTTAATGTTATTTAATATCATGTTTTTGTACTTGGAAGAGCTTTGGACAAAATGTATTTTCCATTCAAGAATCCAAGTTTTAGAAAATACAAGGTTTGGTTTTTGGTAAAAATGAATAGACATAAAAATAGTTTTAATTGCTTGATATTTGAGTCAAAACTTTTTATCACTGGTCTATATATCAATGCAAAATGCTAAAACTATTTTTGGGATTTTTACAAGAGTTAAAATGATTTATTGGAATATTTTCAACCCCAGTTTTCTGACCTGTTTTTTGTCTGCCAGGCAAGGTCGGTCGACCGAACGGTCGACCGCACCAAGTAGTCAGTCGACCGGGCGGTCGACCGACGTGCACGGATACGTGCACGCTGACTACAGCCTTGGCCGGTCGACCGGCGGTCGACCGACTGAGAGCAGATTTGCTCTCTGTTTGTTTGGGTCGACCGGGCGGTCGACCGGGTATTACAACGTTCGAAATTTGAACGTTGGCGGTCGACCGACCGGTCGACCGTAAGGGCAATTCTGGCAAAACTGCTGCAACGGCTATTTTCCAAATCTGCCTATAAATACCCCATTTGAAAGAGTTTTTCCCCAAGATTTTTTGTGCGAATTTTTCCATTCTCTCTGGTGTTTTTGCTGCAATCAAAATAGTTTTTGGATTCAAATTGAACAATCTTTTTGGTGTTTTCATTAGGGTTTGAAAAATCAAAGGAAAGGGTTTTGGGAAAAGCTTTTGAATTGAACTTCTATATCTTGGTTTCATTTATTTCCCAAAGATTTTCTTTGAGTTGCTGGTTTCAAATCCCTTGGTTTTCTCCACACTTGAGCTAAAATCTACTATCTTCTCTATAGGTTTTTGTGTGGGAAAAAGAGATTGTTTTGTGGTTGTTGTTTGAAACCACTAAGTTGTAAACCCTATCTTTAGCTTGGCTTTGTGCCTTTCCCTCATTGTGTTGAGGAAGTTTGGCTATTGGGTTGTATCCCTCAAGGTTGTGAGGTGATCCTTGTATTGGTACGTGAAAATCCCTCAAGTTGTGAGGTGATTGTTGTTTGGATTGGGTTTGTGCCTCAAGGAGGAGGTTGAGTTTGTAAGGAGAGGAGTTGGGTACTCCTTGTAATTGTGATTGCCCCAAATCCTCGGTGGAGGTTCCCTTTGTGGGAGTCCTTTGTGGACAAGCTAGTGGATTGGAAATCCTTCGTGTGTCGAAGGCGGGGATGTAGAGCTGGGTGCTCAAACCTCGGAACATATCTTGTTGTTTGCGCTTGATCCATTGACTCTCTCTAACTCTCTCTTTACTTTGTGCCTTGCATCTATTCATATTGCTCGTTCATATTTGCTTGGCTTGGTTGTGTGCATCACTTGTTGATAGCACTTGAGTGTGAATTGCATTAAGTTTTTAATTCCGCATTTAGTTCATAGATTAGCATCATCACCTATTCACCCCCCCTCTAGGTGATTTCAATGGTATCAGAGCTAGTGCTCCTGATATTTAGGTTTAACCACCTAGGAGTAAGATCTTGGTTTGCTAATCTTCATTTGCATTATCATTTGCACTCATACTAGTTTGCACTCATGGCTAGCCCTCCTATGTTTGACCATTTTAGACTTGATGCTTGGAAGGAGGACATGACTAGGCATTTAAAAACTCTAGGTCATCTAGTTTATCAAGCTATCACTATAGAAACCCTCCCTAATAGTAGCAAGCATAAGAAGGCTAATGCACTTGCAGTTAGAACACTTAGAGCATCTCTTAATGAACATCTTTTACCTATTTTTGATCGCTATGACTCTGCTTTTGTAGTTTGGAGCATATTGACGTCTTCCGAGCTACCCGTGATTATCAACAAATTGAGGAGAACGAAGAGAGACATGTCCAAAGATAAATGCTTTATGGTCCAAGGGAAAGACTCCCTTGAGGTACATTCGGATTCCCCTCTTGATGATAGCTCTAGTTCATATTGCCATGGTTGTTTTGAAGTTCAAAATTTGAATGTTGAACTTGCTTCTAAACTTGAAAATTTTATGAAAAACATGAGATTTTGAAAAGAAACATTTGACTTAAAAGAAGAATTAAAGGATTTATGTTCAACTTTTGAATCGATTTTGCAAGAGAAAGAAGAGATTATTAGTGAACGTGACTCACTTGAATCTCAACTTGAAATTGCTTTAAAAGAAATTGAAGTTTTGAAAAACAAAAATGATTGTGATGATGTTGTAGAACACAATGAAGTTTTGTCTTCTAGATTGGATCTTGTTTTTAAAGAAAATCTTTCTTTGAAAAATAAAATTGATTCTATCACTAAAGAATTGGATTTGGTTTTGAAGAAAATGAATCTTTGCAAATGATATTGATATGCATGTTTGCCATGATAGTGTAGCTTCTTGTTCTAGCACACCTATTGCATGCTCCACTTTATCTTCTAGCATTGAAAATGACATAAATAATTTGAAGAAAAGTGTTGATAGTTTGGGCTCCACTTTGAACCATTGTGCCATGAATCACTCACGCTTGGAAACCTTGGTTCGCAAGAAACAAGTTCCAACCTTGCATGCATACCCATCTAGGCATACACATGCTTCTCATGATCACCATCATCATATGTATGCTCACGTGTACACATGTACACATTGTGGTCGAAAAGGCCACCTTGCTAGATTTTGCTATGATAGATTACATATTGAAAATTTAGCAACTAATCTTGTTTGGGTTAGGAAAGATACTAACCCCCGTGGACCCACAAGAAAATGGTACCAAAAACCACCTCTATGTTTGTTGATGTAGATGGGAGCTCTCACATCACGTGAGGGTATTGGTGCCTTGAGGTGGATGCGTTCTAAGCTTAAATGAGAACCATTTGGATGCTTCACTCTCAAGGAGATTTGGTGGGAGGACCACCGTGGTTTGGAGAACTAGAGATGCACCTTCATCGGTTTTGGTATCATTCTCTAACTCCTATTTACATTTGCATGTTTTTCATGTCATTCATTTATAGCATGTTTTATTGTTACATGATTAGTATGTTTATTGTCATGTTTGTTAGATTTATGCCTTACATGATTAGTTCTTGAGATCACCCATGTTTTATATAGACCCATGCTTGTTGTTCTCTTTATGTTTTAGCTATCATGTAAACTATAAATCTAATGCTCATGTCTTTAGCATAATGATCATATGGATGTTTGTGATATATCTAGTGTGCATTTCATCATTGCATATGATACATTCTTTGTTCGATCAATTCTCATACAACAAGGTTGCATTGCGCACCTCTAACCCATTCAAGGGGAATCAGGAGGAAGGAGTTCAGAACCCTTCACTGGGTATACGGCTCTTAGTCTTGTTTTGAGAGATCGTTGCATCATTCATCCATCTTAGTTTTAAAAGGTCATTAATACTTCGTACTTTTGATTATTATGATCATGTTGATTTTTGACCCGTTTTATGCCTCATGATTTGATTACCTGTTTGAATGTTAGTTTCATTAAGACTAGAATTTATACTTGTACAACTAGTGAGGTACAATAGACCTTTATACATGTTTGTGCTTGAACGCGCATTTGTATTCATTTGATGTACTAGTATAGTCTAGTTTTGATGATTCATGCATTTGACTTGTATTCACATAATTTGGTTGACTTCATGTATATGTCTATCTTGTCCAAACTATCATTTATACATATACATCCTTGAGCCACGTGCCTTCATGCATATACTTTTGTGGACTCTTCATGTTTGGGATATGTATGTATACCTTAGTTTTACAGGACATACATATGCCTTGAAGTTTAAATCATTGTGATGATTTCCATGTTTGATTGTGAGTCTCATGTTTTATGATGATTTCTATATTGAGCTTGATTGTCCATTTTCATGATGATATGTTTCTCATAACACTTGTACACTCACCCAATCTTGAAGTTTTCTCATGACTTGATTTTCATGAGTGCTATTTGTGCCATATGGATTTTGAGTGTTTAGTGATCTTGTGATTTTCATGTTTCATGAAAAATCCTTTTGTTTTATCTTGAAGGATTTCTACTAGTTTTCAAATTTTCATAAACTAGTTCATATTCTTCACTTTGGTAGTGATTTTCAAACATACTCTATTTTCAAATCTATTTTTGAAAACCCTACCATCTATGGGCGGTTGGATGGGAGATCATGCTCATGTATACTTAATAGTGTAAATCTTTTTAAACTTGATCATGAAATGGGTGGTAGTTGATATGAGTCATACACTTGATCTTATTCTTATTTCAATTGGTATCATTGAATTCTTTCAATTGGTATCAATCTTGACATCCTTTTGTATACTCATATATGTTTTGTTTTATATATGTATGCTTACACTTCATATAGTATCAATTTCTATTGGTATCTATTTCTTACATACATATATAGATGATTTATTTGTGCTTATTATATCCCTATATCTTATAGCACAAATTTTGGTTATGTTAAGCTTGAGTTTTTCAATTGGTATCCATATACAAGCTTTATCATAATTTTAAGATTGCTAAGCTTGAATTTTTAATGAACATCATGCTTCAATTGATTTAATTTTCAATTGGTATCTTATTTCAAGCCTATGCATATTTTCTTTTGGTATTTCATAAAGGGGAGAAAACTCATATTTTATATTTCAATTGGTATTTGGTTTACCATTGTTTTTGTTTCCTACTCTCTAACTTTATGATATTAAAGTAATTGGTATCATATGCTTATAATGAAAAATATCTTCTTTTGGTATCAAGATGCTATTTGTTTCCTTAAATTTGGTATCAATTTTTTATCCATTGGTATCAAGTTTACATTACTTGTTTTCATTTTGATATAAAATGTTATTTTGTTTCAATGCCTTGTTTTACTTCAAATAGGATTTGGCATTTCTCAAAGTTTGTTATTTTCAAATTGATATCATATTGACTTTGGTTTTACCCCTTGGAATAATTTATTGCTTCTTTGTTTTGAAGATTTATGGGGAGAAGTTTTTGTTTTCATTATGTTTGCTTTTACCCCTTTGTTGATGATTGACAAAAAGGGGAGAAGAATTTGTAGTTTATATGCATGGTTGATTTATGCATATGTTTTGGTTGGTTTTCATTAGGTTTTCATTAGTAATAATATGTTGGTTTCAATATGATTGGTTATTGGTATCAAGAGCAAGAACATGTTTTAGTAATGTCTTGTTTTTAATTTTCAATTTTGGTATCAAGAGCAAGAGCATGTTTTGATAATGTTTTATTAGTATTGTTTTATTGGTATCAAGAGCATGTTTTGATATTGTTTTAAACACATATAAACATGTTTAAGAAATTCATTGCATATCTTATATGTTTTATTGTTATGCATGAGTTAAGGGGGAGCTTCTTTGAAGCTTTACTTTAATCCATGCATATATAACTCCATGAGTTTTGTCATCATCAAAAAGGGGGAGATTGTTGGCCCAAAGGCCTTCCACTCTAGTTTTGATGATGATTAACTCATGTAGTTATGTGTACTAATAATCTTGTGATTTAAGTTTCAGATCATTAATCAAGTTATTAGTTGGTGATTAGCTTCAACAAGATGATTTGGAAGCTTTCACATGTTGATTCAAGAGCCCGAGCGTCAAAGATCATATATAGCACTTGCTCGGTGAATCAAGAGCTTTGGATCAAGCCGACTTGGAGATTGCACTCTACAAGAAGACTTAGGTATCCCTAGTTTAGTTTGTATTTAGAGCCTAATTGTAAAGATTAGAATAGTATGATAAGCTCAAGTTCACAACACACACGTTTCATGTTTTGAATATTGGTTTCGGTTTTTCGTTTTAGGTTTAAACCGATCTTGGTTTTCATGAATAGATAGATCAAAATAAGTTTATATGGTTTATGTATATATATGATTTGTTTTATATACATGCATGCTTCTATTGCTTAAACAACCTTAGTTTGATAGTCTACTTCATGAGTTTTATGTTTTGGTATTTATGACAAAACATATTTTTGAATTATTACAAAAACTATGATATATATTTGTTTCATATATATTGGATCTCTATCCATATGCATCATGCCTTAATGTTGTTTAATATCATGTTTTTGTACTTGGAAGAGCTTTGGACAAAATGTATTTTCCATTCAAGAATCCAAGTTTTAGAAAATACAAGGTTTGGTTTTTGATAAAAATGAATAGACATAAAATAGCTTTAATTGCTTGATATTTGAGTCAAAACTTTTTATCACTGGTCTATATATCAATGCAAAATGCTAAAACTATTTTTGGGAATTTTTACAAGAGTTAAAATGATTTATTGGAATATTTTCAACCCCAGTTTTCTGACCTGTTTTTGTCTGCCAGGCAAGGTCGGTCGACCGAACGGTCGACCGCACCAAGTAGTCAGTCGACCGGGCGTCGGACCGACGTGCACGGATACGTGCACCGCTGACTACAGCCTTGGCCGGTCGACCGGGCGGTCGACCGACTGAGAGCAGATTTGCTCTCTGTTTGTTTGGGTCGACCGGGCGGTCGACCGGGTATTACAACGTTCGAAAATTCGAACGTTGGGCGGTCGACCGACCGGTCGACCGTAAGGGCAATTCTGGCAAAACTGCTGCCAACGGCTATTTTCCAAATCTGCCTATAAATACCCCATTTGAAAGAGTTTTTTCCCAAGATTTTTTGTGCGAATTTTTCCATTCTCTCTGGTGTTTTTGCTGCAATCAAAATAGGTTTTTGGATTCAAATTGAACAATCTTTTTGGTGTTTTCATTAGGGTTTGAAAAATCAAAGGAAAGGGTTTTGGGAAAAGCTTTTGAATTGAACTTCTATATCTTGTTTCATTTATTTCCCAAAGATTTTCTTTGAGTTGCTGGTTTCAAATCCCTTGGTTTTCTCCACACTTGAGCTAAAATCTACTATCTTCTCTATAGGTTTTTTGTGGGAAAAAGAGATTGTTTTGTGGTTGTTGTTTGAAACCATTAAGTTGTAAACCTTATCTTTAGCTTGGCTTTGTGCCTTTCCCTCATTGTGTTGAGAAAGTTTGGCTATTGGGTTTATCCCTCAAGGTTGTGAGGTGATCCTTGTATTGGTACGTGAAAATCCCTCAAGTTGTGGGGTGATTGTTGTTGGATTGGGTTTGTGCCTCAAGGAGGAGGTTGAGTTTGTAAGGAGAGGAGTTGGGTACTCCTTGTAATTGTGATTGCCCCAAATCCTCGGTGGAGGTTCCCTTTGTGGGAGTCCTTTGTGGACAAGCTAGTGGATTGGAAATCCTTCGTGTGTCGAAGGCGGGGATGTAGAGCTGGGTGCTCGAACCTCGGAACATATCTTGTTGTTTGCGCTTGATCCATTGACTCTCTCTAACTCTCTCTTTACTTTGTGCCTTGCATCTATTCATATTGCTCGTTCATATTTGCTTGGCTTGGTTGTGTGCATCACTTGTGATAGCACTTGAGTGTGAATTGCATTAATTTTTAATTCCGCATTTAGTTCATAGATTAGCATCATCACCTATTCACCCCCCCTCTAGGTGATTTCATATGCATTACATGAAGAAGGGATGACAAGCCCTAACTCACATAACGCATATATGCAATGCATAAGAGGAGATGTGAAGCTCCCCCTACACACGTGTATCGCATAAAAGAAGAGTTGTCAAGCTCCTCAATATAAGATACACTCAACATGAATCTATATGTAGAAGAGATGTTAGGCTCCCCTTGCATATAGGCAATACACATCAAATATTTTTAACATTTCTTATTGAAGCAAATTTTGAATTTTCTCAATAAAATAAATTTTGAGATATCTTAGTAAATCAAATTTTAAGATATCAATATAAATTTCATGGATACCAATTGAAAGAAATAGATCGATAGATACCATTGAAAGTAAACAAAATCTTGATACCAATTCTAAGTATTTTTCATTTTGAACATATGATACCAATTAAAATCTATTTTTCATCATAAAGTATGGGAGTGGAAAACAAGGGTAAACCAAATACCAATTTAAAGATAAAATACGAATTTTCTCCCCCTTTATGAAATACCAAAAGAAATGATGCATAAGCTTGTATTAGGATACCAATTGAAAACTAATCAATTGAAACATGATATGCATTAAAAATCAAGCTCAGCATAACCAAAATTTGTGATATCTTTGAGCACAAATTAAACATATATGAGTATACAAGAAGAATGTCAATATTGATACCAATTGAAAAGATCCAATGATACCAATTGAAACAATAATAAGATCAAGTGTATAACTCATATTACCTACCACCCATTTCATGCACATGTTTAAAATGATTTTCAATAAAGAACATACAAGGCATGGTCGCCCAACTAACCTCCCTTTGATGGGTAGGGTTTTCAAAAATAGGTTTGAAAATAGAGTACGTTTGAAAAACTCTGCCATATGAAGAATACCGCAACTAGTTATATGAAAAATTTGTAAACTAGTACGAAATCCTTCAAGCAAGGAATAAAACAAAGTTATATTTCATGAAAACATGTAAATCACATGATCCTTTAAACACTCAATGGTCTATAAAGCATATATAGTCTCATGAAAACAAAACATGAGAAAATCATCAAAACGATTTAATCTTCAAGGCATATGTATGTCATGTATAAACTAAAATATACATACATATCTAAAATAAACGAGTCCACAAATGTATATGCATGAAGGCACGTGGCTCAAGGATGTATATGTATAATCAATAGTTTAGACAAGATGGACATATGCATGAAGTTTAACATATACACATGAAAACATGTACGAAATGGGGAATACAAATCAAATGTATGAATCATCAAAACTAGACTATACTAGTACATCTAATGGATACAAATGAGCGTTCAAGCACAAACATATAATGATCTATTTGTGGTCCATTATATGTACAAGTATATATCCTAATTTTAATGAAAACTAACATCCAAACAAGCAGACAAAGCATGAAGCATAGAAATCAAAACAAAACGCATAAACATCCATATGATCATTATGTTATGCACATGTATAGATCTAGGACATACATATTAGTTAAACCAACTTGTGAGAACACAAAGATATAAGTCCATATTAAATATTGGTGTCTCAAATAAGTAACATGTAATCACTAATCTAAACATCATGGCATATAACATACTAATCAATAAACATCAAAACATGCTAAAAACAATGATATGAAAAGCATGTAAACAATATGAGGAGTAAGAGACCGTTACCAAAACCAATGAGGGCAACGCTCCATGTCTCCAAAACAAGGTGGCCTTCCCACCAAGCTCCCCTTGAAAGTGATGCATCCAATTGTTCTCTTTAAGCTCGGAACGCACCCACTTCAAGGCACCATCACTCTCATGTCATGCGAGAGCCCACACCTACATCAAATATAATAGGGGTGGTCTTTGGTACCCATACTCTTTTGGGTCCATGAGGGTTAGTTCCTTTCCTAACCCAAACAAATTTAGTTGCTAAATTTACATCATGTATCTTGTCATAGCAAAATTTAGCAAGGTGGCTCTTACGTCCACAATGTGTACAAGTGTACACATGAGCATACATCGAGTTATGGTTGTGATTGTGAGGAGCATGTGTATGCCGTGTATGGTGTGCATGCATAGAATGAACTTGTTTCTTTTGAAACATAGATTCCAAACGTGAGTGATTCAAAGCACAATGGCTCAAAGTGGAGCCCAAACAATCCACACTCTTCTTAAGCATACAAATATCATTTTCAATTGTGGATGAAGAGGTACATGCAATAGGTGAGCTAGGTGAAGAAGCTACATTAGCATAGCAAACATGTGAATCAATATCAATTTTCAAAGATTCATTTTTCTTTAAACAATCTTTCAATTCTTGTGAAATCAAATCAATTTTGTTTTTCAAAGAATTATTCTCTTTAATACAAAATCAAATTTTGAAGTTAAATCCTTATTTTTCTTCAAAATATGTTCACAATCATTTTTACTTTTCAAAATTTGTTTTCATTAAGAGCAAGATCAAGTTGGGATTTAAATGAGTCAAGTTCACTCGAAATCTCATCCCTCTCTTGCAAAACATTTTCAAGTCTAGAAGATAAATTTTGATTTTCTTCTTTTAAATCAAGTCTTTCCTTTTTCAAAAGTGTGTATTTTGAAATCAATTTTAACACTTTGTAACAAGTTCTTCATTTATGGCTTGTGCCTCTAAACACTCATAGCAATAGGAACTAGTGCTAGCATCTAGTTGAGTTTCTGATTGTACCTCAAGGGAGTCATTCCCTTGGACCATGAAGCAATGTTCGTCGGACTTGTCTCTCCTAAATCTCCTCATCTTATCGATAATCTTTGGAAGCTCAGGAGAAGTCAAAATGCTCCATACTGCAAAAGCGGACTCATAGTGAGAAAACACATGTAAATAATCTTTATGAAGAGATGCTCTAAGTGCTTTAAGACTATTGCATTGGCCTCTATATGCTTGCTATCACTAAGGTAGGATTCCTTGGTAATGACAAGGTGAACCTTATAACCTAGGGCTTTTAAATGACAACTCATCATAACCTTCCAAATATCCAGTGGTAATGACAGTGCGGTCGACCGCCAGAGCCTGACAGAAGGCTGTAAAGGACTGAAAATCTTGATTTTTTAATTCCTAAAAAATCCCATAAATTCCTTAAAAATACACAAAAATAGTTTTAGCATAATGCATTGAAATTCAAACTTGTGTGAAAAATTTCAACACAAATTTCAAACTTTTTGAACCATTTTTGTGTTATGGAAATATTGCCGAAAACCAAAATCCGTATTTTTCTAAAACTTGGATTTTTAAATGGAAATCCGATTTTTCAAAAAAACACTCATTCAATACAAAAACATGATATGGAAATAACTTTTAGGCATGATGTATATGGATATAATCCAATATACATGAAACATATAAATATCATTGTTTTTGTCACATAAATCCAAAAATATGTTTTGATAAAAATACCAAACACCAACACACATGAATAGGCATATCAAAATAAGTTTGTTTAAGATAGTTGAAGCATTATGCATATAGAACATATCTAATATACATTTAAACAATGTAAACTTGTATTGATACTATCTATTCATGAAAATCAAGATCGGTTAAACCAAAACCGAAAACCAATATCAAAACATGAAACGTGTGTGTGTTGTGAACTTGAGCATATCACACTTCTAATCTTTACAAATGGATCTAAACATAAACTAAACTATGTACCGAGGCTTCTTGACGAACTCCGTCTTCAAGCCGACTCGATCCAAACCGTGATCCACCGAGCTTGACTCCAACGAGTGCTATATATGATCTTCGATGCTCGGGCTCTTGAATCACCATGTGAAAGCTTCCAAAACATCTTGTTGAAGCTAATCACCTACTAATATCTTGATAAAGATCTGAAACTAAACATCACAAGATTATTAGTAACCATAACTACATGAGTTAATCATCATCAAAACTAGAGTGGAAGGCCTCTGGGCCAAAATTTCGTACTAATTTATAAATTTTTCATATAACTAGTTCGTATTCTTCAATATGGTAGAGCTTTTCAAACATACTCTATTTTCAAATCTATTTTTGAAAAACCCCTACCCATCAAAGGGCGGTTGGTTGGGCGACCATGCCTTGTATGCTTATTATTGAAAATCATTTTAAACATGTGCATGAAATGGGTGGTAGGTAATATGAGTTATAAACTTGATCTTATTATAGTTTCAATTGGTATCATTGGATCCTTTCAATTGGTATCAATATTGACATTCTTCTTGTATACTCATATATTTGTTTTATTTGTGCTTATTATATCTCTATATCCTTGAGCATAAATTTGGTTATGCTAAGCTTGATTTTTTAATGACTATCACGTTTCAATTGATTAGTTTTCAATTGGTACTTATACAAGCTTATGCATCGTTTTATTTGGTATTTCATAAAGGGGAAGAAAATTCGTTTTTATCTTTCAATTGGTATTTTGTTTACCTTTGGTATTTCACTCCGACACTTTATGATAATATTGATTATTTTTGGTATCATATACTCAAAATGAAAAATACTTACAATTGGTATCAAGATGTTTATTTGTTTACCTTCAATTGAAAGTGAACACATAAATATATATACATTTTTTTTCAATTGGTATCATGATGCACTAAATTGGTATATTTTTTAATTGGTATCATGTTGGTTTTGTTTTATTGATTTTTACTTGGACCCCTTTGTTGATGATTGACAAAAAGGGGGAGAAGTATTTGAGTTTATATGCCTTCTTTTATGTTTTATATTATGTTTGTTTTTTTATTGATATCAAGAGCATAGTAGCATAGTTTGATTTTTTTTTGGTATCACGAGCATTATTTAAAGAACATGTTATGAAAAGAAGAAATAATTTATTTTGGTATCAAGAACTTGTTTATGCATGTTGATGCATTTCATGTTTGGTATCAAGAGTATGTTTTTGTCAAAAGCTTGTTTTATGCATATTTATGCATTTTCATGTTTAATATTCATTGCATATTTTATTGTTTATTGCTATGCATGAGTTAAGGGGGAGCTTCTTTGACGCTTAACTTTAATCCATGCATATATACCTCCATGAGTTTTGTCTTCATCAAAAAGGGGGAGATTGTTGGCCCAGAGGCCTTCCACTCTAGTTTTGATGATGATTAACTCATGTAGTTATGTTTACTTATAATCTGTTAGTTTTCAGATCTTTAATCAAGATATTAGTAGGTGACTAGCTTCAACAAGGTGTTTTGGAGCTATTCTCATGGTGATTCAAGAGCCGAGCAATAAGATCATATATAGCACTCGTTGGAGTCAAGCTCGATGGATCACGGTTTGGATCGAGTCGGCTTGAAGACGGAGTTCGTCAAGAAGACCTCGGTACATAGTTTAGTTTATATTTTAGATCCATTTGTAAAGATTAGATAGTGTGATATGCTCAAGTTCACAACACACACACTTGTTTAAGTTTTCATGTTTTAATTTTCAGTTTGGTTTAACCGATCTTGATTTTCATGAGTAGATAGATCAAAACAAGTTTACATGTTTATGTATATTAGATATGTTCTATATACATGTATGCTTCATATCTCAGACAAACTTATTTTGATATGCCTATTCATGTGTTTGGAGTTTTGTGTTTTAACAAAACATATTTTCAGATTAATATCAAAAACAATGATATATATAATATATATCTTTCATGTATATTGGATTATGTCCATATACAACATGCCTAAAAGTTGTTTAAGTATCATGTTTTTGTATTTGGATGAGTTTTGGAAAAATCGGATTTCCATTGAAAAATCCAAGTTTTAGAAAATACAGTTTTTGGTTTTCGGCAAAATTTCCTTAACACAAAAAGAGTTCAAAATGTTTGAAATTTATGTTGAAATTTTTCACACAAGTTTGTATATCAAAGTATTATGCTGAACTTAATTTTGTGGAATTTTAGAAGTTTTATGGGATTTTATTTTAAATTTAAAACCCAAGTTTCAAGTCTTGTAATATGCCCTGCCAGGCTCTGGCGGTCGACGGACCGGTCGACCGGACCCAGAGTCGGTCGACCGGACCGGTCGACCGACGTGCACAAAACGTGCACGCTGGCCCGCCACTTGGGCCGGTCGACCGAGCGATCGACCGACTGCAAGTACCCCACTCTCGGGTGGGGGCGGTCAACCGGACGGTCGACTGTGAGGCTTGCCACGGTCGACCGAGCGGTCGACCGGCCAGAGAGCATTTGCTCTCTGGATTGGCACGGTCGACCGGGCGGTCGACCGGAAGGCTCCAACAGTCAAATTTTTGACCGTTGGTGGTCGACCGACAGCCGCCAGGGCTGAAAAACAGCCCCAACGGCTAGTTTTCTCTAGCCCTATATATTGGGCTTTGGGGGACTGTTTTGGTTAAGAATTTTGAGCCAAAAATTTTCTACTCTCTAGTGTTTTAAAAGCAAGTTTTCAAAAGAGTTTGTTGGTTTTTAAAGATCATCTTTATTTGTTTTCAAGAGTTGAAAAATCAAAGAAAAATATAAATTTGGGATATTTGCTTTGTTCTTCATTTCTATCATATACTAAGTTGTTTTCCCAAGTATTTTTTCTTGTGATTTGTTTTCCAACATCTTGATTTTCCACACTTGAGCTATATCATTCTATCCTATCTATTAGGATCTTTTATTTGTGCGAAAAGATTGTTTGTGGTTGAGATAGACCACCTTTTTGTAACCCTCCTTATTTGTTGTATCCCTCTTGTGTAGAGGTTGATTGTGGAGTGGTGGTTGGCTCCCTCTAGTGAGAGGTGGAGATTGTGTTTTTGCTCCCTCAAGTATGAGGTGAAGTTGGTGTTGGAATCCCTCAAGTGTGAGGTGATTATTTGTGTTGGCTAAGGGCCTACCCCTCTTGTGTGAGGTGGTGTTTGCGTTGCCTCTATTGAGAGGTTATATTGGTTGAGAGAGGAGTTGTGTACTCCCGGTTGTAGTTGCCCCATCTTGGTGGAGGTCCCTGTGTGGGAGTCCTGTGTGGACAAGTTAGTGGATTGGAAATCCTTCTGGGTGAAAGCGGGGACGTAGAGCTGGGTGCTCGAACCTCGAAACACATCTTGTTGTTTGCGTTTGATCCATTGACTCTTACTCTCTCTCTTTTATTTGTGCCTTGCATCATTTCATATTGCTCATTCATATTATATGCTTGGCTTGTTTGTGTGTGCCTCACTTGTGCTTAACCACGAGAGCTTCATATAGTGCCTCAACTCTTATTCAGAGGAATCAAGAGGAGTTAGTCCAGAGCCCTTCACCGGGAATTAGGCTACACTCGTTGGTTGCATTAAGTGTAGTTGCAATTAGTTTTTAATTTTCGCATTTAGTTCATTAGATTAGCAATACACCTATTCACCCCCCCTCTAGGCGTACTTTCATAATGCACTAACCTTTAGGATACCAAACCCAATTTGAATTTGGTTTCCACCTGTTAATATACACATAATTGCATGAATTACATATATCATATATGTATGATGCAATATAAGTATTTTTGTCAACAATGCTTAAGTTTTTAGGAATCCATATAAACTTGTTCTTAATTCTTTTTAAAATAATATCAGACTTTCTTTTCACAAAAGAATTATATGGATTACTAACATATGAAGATTTTTTAAAAAATCCAAGACCATAATGATTATGTGACATCTTTTTATATGATAACAAATCATTCAACTTTTCTTTTTCTTGATTAAATTTAGTCACATTTTTCAAAATCTCTTCATATTTCATTTTGAAAACTAACATGTCTTTATCTAACACAGAAATTCTTTCATTTAAAGACATAGTTTCCTTTTTAAGCAAAATATTTTCTTTTATAAAATTCTCATTATCCTTTTTCAATGATGATATCACTTTTTCAAAATCATCTTTTTGAGAATTTAAAGAAGAAACTTGAAACATAATATGAATTTTCTTTGAAAAGTTTTTCATTATCCTTTAATAAAACTTTATTTTTCATTTTTCATTTTTTAGATCATTGAATAATTCATGGAATGCATCTAAAAGTTCAGTATATTGTACCTCATCTTCTTCTAGTGCCATGTAACAGATGTGGCATGTTCAGTGGTTTTCTTCTTTGTCAGAGGAAGAGGAATCACTGTTTTCCCATGATGCTTGTAGTTTTCTTCTTTCTGAACTTTTTGCTCTTGAATTTACCTTTGTTTTTGAGCAATGGGCAATCCTTCTTCATATGACCTATTTTATTACAATTTAAACATTTAAACTTACCTTGCTTCAAGAATCTTCTGAATTTTCTTGAAAGCATTGCCATCTCCTCTTCATTGTCATCTGAATTGTCCGTGTCTGAGGATGCATGGAGGGCAAGTTCTTTCTTCTTTGAGAGAGATTGTTGTTCATCCTTCTTTCTGTCTTCGAGTTGCACTTCATATACCATTAGATTACCAATAAGGTTTTCTAACGACATTGTTGAGAGATCATTCGCTTCTTCGATTGCGGTTGTCTTCTTCTCCCAATCTGATGTGAGTGCACGAAGGATCTTGCGAACTTTTTCTACTTGGATGTATTCCTTTCCAAGGGATGCTAAGGAATTGGTAATGTCGGTGAATTTTGTAACCATTTCTGAGATGGTTTCATTCTCCTTCATTTTGAATAGTTCACACTTGTGGACAAGAATAGAAATCTTAGATTCTTTAACCTTATTTGTGCCTTCATGTGTTACCTGAAGAGTGTGCCATATTTGATTTGCAGAAGTGGTTGTTGACACACGGTTTAATTCTTCTTTGGTTAAGGCACAGAATAATGCATTCATCGCTTTGGCATCAAGGTTCGCATTCTTCTTTTGATCATCACTCCACGCAGTGTAGTTGGTTGTTGGCTTGGTGTATGATGCTTTTACTATGTTCCATAGTTCGTAGTTGAGCGATTGCAAGTAGATCTTCATTCTACACTTCCAATAGTTGTAGTTGGATCCGTCAAATAGCGGTGGACGTTGTGTAGAATGTCCTTCTTTGAATTATGATGAAGGAAACTCCGTCGCCATCCTTGTATGATTGTTGACTAGGTATGTAGGGCTCTGATACCAATTGTTGGTCCCGAGATGATGCCAATTGTGGATCTAAAATACAATGTCAACACATATACTAAACAAAGAATGATTAGACTTAAATAAATAAAGAACTTGCAATAAAAGAAAATTAAATCTCAGAAAAGTTAAGCAAACGCAAACACGAGAGATTTATCCTGGTTCGGTCCTCGTGACCTACATCCAGTCCCCAAGCCACCCGCTTGAGATTTTCCTTTAATCCTTTGACTTTATACACCCAAAATCAACACCTTGTATCCCACTTGACAAATCCCCTTTGCCAAATGTATACAACTCTTCTTACAACCAAGAAGACCACAACACCTTGTACAAACTCTCTTCAACTCGAAGACGCTCTTGTACAATGCTCCTCTTTGAGTGATTACAAACTTTCCTATAAGCCTTGAATCAGTATGTGATCGTGGACAAGGGCTATTATAGGTTAACTTTCAGAAATCTTCACTTAGGAATAGGAATTGGTGAAGAAACAGAAAGTGGGAACAGTTTTCAGAGAACCAGAATTTTGGCAAGATTTTGGTCAGAAAACTATAGATTTGAATTGGTATATTAAACCTAAGATAACAACCCTATTTATAGCTCAACTCTATGGTTAGTTAGGGTAGTTTTTAGGACCATTATGAATATTCGAACGTTGGATAACGTTGAAGAAAATACCAGAAAACAGAAACTGTCCAACAGTCAAAAACTGCCATTAGTCGACTTGAGATATGGGGTTAGTCGACTACGGTAGACAAATTTCACAAGGTTAGTCGACTATAGAAGAGACCAAGTCGACTAGGTCAAGATAAAACAAAAGACAAGTTTTCGGAAATTGAAACTAGTCGACCAGCAGAGTCTATAAGTCGACTAGGTCAGGTCTTAGTCGACTAGGTTGAACTAGCAAGTCGACTAATAATGAGTGCAGGTCAGAAACAGAGAGTTGGTATCTTGCAAGACATGAAGCTAGTCGACTTATAGAAATGGTCAAGTCGACTATACTATGTATAAGTCGACTTGTAAAGACTATAAGTCGACTAATAGACTATGATATGTGTATGATTTCAAGGCTTTTAACATGCTATAAAATATTACAATACACAACCATAGACACTCTCTTTGGGAAGTCTTGAGCATGTAGAACTCTGTATAATCTTGCGAGAAAAGCTCCAAAGAAATGGCTTCACAAATGTATCATCAGAATCAAGTTCCAACATTCTCCCCCTTTTTGATGATGACACTTTGTGTGCACAAATGCTCCCCTGCAGAAAATAAGTTATATGTTCACCCCCTACAGAAAATGGGTTATAACAGATATAGAAAAACTTGTGTTCTCCCCCTGCAACAAATATATCATAACAAATATATATATGATAAATATTTGAAGTAATTTTTTTTAATCAAACTTCTTAGATGGTACCTGAATGATAAACATTAGATGGTACCAATCATAAGAGTAAAGCATTAACCTTTAGGATACCAAACCCAATTTGAATTTGGTTTCCACCTGTTATTATATACATAATTGCATGAATTACATATATCATGTATGTATGATGCAATATAAGTATTTTTGTCAACAATGCTTAAGTTTTTAGGAATCCATATAAACTTGTTCTTAATTCTTTTTGAAATAATATCAGACTTTCTTTTCACAAAAGAATTATATGGATTACTAACATATGAAGATTTTTCAAAAAATCCAAGACCATAATGATTATGTGACATCTTTTTATATGATAACAAATCATTCAACTTTTCTTTTTCTGATTAAATTTAGTCACATTTTTCAAATCTCTTCATATTTCATTTTGAAAACTAACATGTCTTTATCTAACACAGAATTCTTTCATTTAAAGACATAGTTTCCTTTTTAAGCAAAATATTTTCTTTTATAAAATTCTCATTATCCTTTTTCAATGATGATATCACTTTTTCAAAATCATCTTTTTGAGAATTTATAGAAGAAACTTGAGACATAACATGAATTTTCTTTGAAAAGTTTTTCATTATCCTTTAATAAAACTTTATTTTTCATTTTTTCATTTTTAGATCATTGAATAATTCATGAAATGCATCTAAAAGTTCAGTATATTGTACATCATCTTCTTCTAGCGCCATGTAACAGATGTTGGCATGTTCAGTGGTTTCTTCTTCGTCAGAGGAAGAGGAATCACTGTTTCCCATGATGCTTGGTAGTCTTTCTTCTTTCTGAACTTTTTGCTCTTGAATTTACCTTTATTTTTTAGCAATGGGCAATCCTTCTTCATTTGACCTGTTTTATTGCAATTAAAACATTTAAACTTACCTCGCTTCAAGAATCTTCTGAATTCTTGAAAACATTGCCATCTCCTCTTCATTGTCATCTGATTTGTCCGTGTCTGAGGATGCATAGAAGGCAAGTTCTTTCTTCTTTGAGAGAGATTGTTGTTCATCCTTCTTTCTGTCTTCGAGTTGAACTTCATATGCCATTAGATTACCAATAAGGTTTTTTAACGACATTGTTGAGAGATCATTCGCTTCTTCGATTGCAGTTGTCTTCTTCTCCCAATCTGATGTGCGTGCACGAAGGATCTTGCGAACTTTTTCTACTTGGGTGTATTCCTTTCCAAGGGATGCAAAGGAATTGGTAATGTCGGAATTTTGTACCATTTCTGAGATGGTTTCATTCTCCTTCATTTTGAATAGTTCAAACCTGTGGACAAGAATAGAAATCTTAGATTCTTTAACCTTATTTGTACCTTCATGTGTTACCTGAAGAGTGTGCCATATTTGATTTGCAGAAGTGGCTGTTGACACACGGTTGAATTCTTCTTTGTTTAAGGCACAGAATAATGCATTCATCACTTTGGCATCAAGGTTCGCATTCTTCTTTTGATCATCACTCCACGCGGTGTAGTTGGTTGTTGGGGTGTACGATGCTTCTACTATGTTCCATAGTTCGTAGTTGAGCGATTGCAAGTAGATCTTCATTCTACACTGTTTAGACGGGAAAGGTGTTGTATTGTGGAGTATAATTTGCACACAAAATATATTCAATAAAAAGAGATAAGGTTTAGATTCAACCTCAAGTGCTTTGATCACTCCACAAATGTATTCCAAGGATAATGTACCCTTTCCTATCTCCGTTATAGCATGGGCTATACCGAGTCGATTCTCAGGGAGAGCTTGCGATGGAAGCGTTACGGTTGGTAGTGAAGAAAAGAAAACGAAGATTCTTCTTTGTCTTAAAAGAATAAAAAATGAATTGGTGGATTTGTTCATGATGGAAAATGAAAAGAAATCAAAAGGAGATTTGCTTGGAAATAAAACTAAAAGAATGAAAACTTTGTAAAAGATTTGAAGATGAAAAAAAACCATGACTAGCTAACCTTACTACCTTGCTAAAAATTACTAAACTCCGTGATGGTGAATGCGTGCCTCATGTTGATTCATCGGCAAAAATTTGTCTTGCGTGTTGGTCTAATTACTTTCCACTTGGATGACGGGTGATCACTCTTGAACTTGTCTTGTAGACGCATAGATGTCATTGGCCTACAAGATAGACTTTCAATAATGGAATCAAAAGAGTGACACACAAGGGATGCTAAGGAAGAAGATAAACATTCATTAATTGAAGTAAAGAAGTTATACAACAAATAGCATATGTTTGGTGATCCATCTCCATGTTCCATCAAGGCACTTGTTCTAAAGACAAGGCTCTAAATGAGGCACACATGAATCATATGGAATTACAACAAGAACTTGCCAAGCAATGAAAGTAACCCATCGGAGAAGAGAAGACCATACAACTTGCAAGATTAAAGATAGCAATCACCCATGAGTTAGTAGTTAATAAGGTTAGTGGTTAGCTAGTTCATGTTAGAAAAGTTAGCTACTAGCCATAAGAAAAGAAAAGCAAGCATGAATTAAAGTGCAAGTAAAGTAAAGGTAGAATTAAAGAAAGCAAGTAATACTAGAAAATGCAAGAGAAGAGAGAAGAGAATGGATCAATCTTTGCTTCACAAGTTGTCACACCTTGATATACACAAGCTTTCTCTCTCTTACAAACTCTCTCTTTACAGAATTTCTAGGGAGGAAGAAGATCTAGAGCACTACAAAAATCCTAGAGAGAAATCCTACAGAATACAAGCATCTAATCTCTAATCTCTCCTCCTCTCCTCCTCCTTCTCTCGTGCGTGCAGGCCCTGGTGGTGTATTTATAGCCTCAGAGAGAAGGCTCCAGAAGATGAGACGGCTGGCAGAATCTGGGGCTCAACAGCCCCAGATCTGCCACATAGGCGCGGCAACTTGCGGCCGTTTCAAGTCCGTTGGCCAACAGCTTTCTGTTGTGAAGTTGTTACAAGTTTGTTAGCCACGTGGACCTTCTGGAATCTTGAGTTAGCGCGTAGAATTCTCCAGATCCTGGGCTCAAACTTGGGCTCTCTTTTGGGCTTTGATTTAATCTCTTTTAATTATTGCTAATTAAAGAGATTTTGGGCCTTTTCTCATTTCAGACGTGGACCTGCAAAAATAGAGAGAAAGGATTAAAAATCATATTTTTATTGACAATATGCATGTATAGATGTGGTAAAATATGCAAAATTGAATATCAATCACACCCCCACACTTATTCTTTTGCTCGTCCCGAGCAAAACAAAGAAAAGAAAAACTATACTACCAATATTACACCACTTTCGCAGGTGACGCGATTGCACTGAGCACGTGCAACAAGCCGTTTAAACCTCTAGGTTACCCTAGAGGAGGAGTGTTGTCTCCTGAGGGTTTTCAGCGGATTGCACCACAAAATCCATAAAGAAAGAAGACAAATGTTAGTGTTTTGAAAATGCATTTTGAAAGAGAGACATGTTTTCGAACTATTTTTGCAAAAATATAAGTGATCTAAGGTCATAAGTCCACCTATAATCATTCTCCCTTAAACTTAGTCTCTATGCAAGATCTTGTCTTCAATTAAGGTAAGAATTCAAAATTGGATTGAATATTTTATCCTTCATAAAACCTAGATAGTATGCACACCGTGACAGTGAAGATTTCTGGGATTTCAACTCTAACCATCAAGCCATTTATTTATATATATTTATTTCTTTTCTCTTTTTTCTTCCCTTAGTTTAGGCTTTCTAGTTTACCCTTGTAGCGAGCCTATAACCGATGACTCCCAAACCAGTCGGTCTTAGGGCACCAGATGAGAAAACATCCCTCGGGTTAAGGACTCAAGTGAAAAAGGCCACAAAACTAAAGGGGATTATTTATTCCTTTACCACCGTTAGGCGTGAATAATCTTGCTTCTTGAGGCACAATTATCCTGTTAATAAGTGATGTTTTATTTATATATATATATATTTTATTTATTTTATTTTATGGCATTTTTTGGTCTTTGTTTCCATCCCAAAAAATGTGTAAGTGTGAAGTGCATACTATCTAAGGCAAAAAATTCAAGATAAAAATATCTCCCCAATTTTTCTTACTTAGCCTATAATTTCAAACAAGATCTATTATTTCAACTAGGTTTTAGATGTCATAATTAAGTTTTCTTAATTTCTAAGATACATCTTAATTTTCTTAAAAATAGATCAAAACTTTGTCTCTTATTTCAAAAAGTTTTTTTTATTTTTTATTTCTAAAAGAAATGTAAAAGAAAAAAAATCTAAAAACTCTATGTTAGTAAACCCTCCCCCACTCTTATTTCATGCATTGTCCTCAATGCATCATGATATATGTATGCATGAAACAAAATAGAGAGGGAAGAAAAAAATTACCTTAAGGTGGTGGTTCCGGTGGTGGTCTGATTGGTCCACGAAACATGGCCCAATCAACTTTGCTTTGGGTTTGAGGAACCCACCAGAAATATCATGAATATGACCCACTAAAAAGATAAATCCATGAAGGATCTTTATTAAGTATTTAACCCCATCTAATTTCCATTTTCCATAATTAATTTCGGAGTCAAATTTGTCAACTACCTCGTCCCAGAATGGTGTATGAAATGATAGAACGGTTGACTTGGACTCAGGAAGGACAGGAACTAATACCGACTCAGGAAGGTGACTTAAGTCGAGTAAAGGTTCAGGAGTCGAAATGAGTTCAGGAATTGGGTCCAAGTCAAGAAGTTGAAACTCCAGTCCACATGTATTGTCCAACAATGGAATGTGACCTAATATGGGTGTTATCTCTTTACTTCCAATATTAAGGAATTCTAACTCATCGCCATACAATTCTTCAAAACTAAGGTCAACATCTTCCGTCAGAATTGTACAATCAGTTTCAGAAGTAAAGAGATTGTGTGAGAATCTAGGTCACATTTCTCATGTAGTTCAACACCAAAGAATGGAGAACTTGCCAATTTGTCAATAGTATCTTCAGAAGTGTATAATTGGTCAAGTTCAATATGATCCTCAAAGATGGGTGGTTCAACTTCATTATGAATTGGGACAGGATCCAATGTCGACTCCGGGAAAAGATTGAAGTCAGGTAAAGTTACCGGAGTCATTATTGAATCAGGAAAGAGAATTGAATCACTAAGGGGTTCAAGATCACATTCCTCATATAGTTCAATTCCATAAAATGTGAACTTGCCAATTTATCAATGGGACTTTCAAAAGTATGAAGTTGGTCAAGTTCAATATGATCATCATAAAATTTTGGTGATTCAATTTCACAATGGATAGGCACTGGATCCAATACTGACTTTGGAAATGGAGTGAAATCAGATAAAGATACGGGAGTCATTATTGGATCAGGAAGTAGAATCGAATCATCAAGTGAAAGTTCAGGATCATATTCATGCTCAAGTCAATTTCAGGAAAAGGATAACTTGCCAAAATGTCAATGGGATCTGAAGTTTGGACAAGTTCAGGTGGGTGTGCTGAAATTGAATCTTGATTTCCAAAATGACAAGAGTCTTGGGTCATATCAATAGAGTTTGGCATAACTAAATTGGTCAAAGGTTGATAAGATAGAGTTTCCTCATTCCTATGAATGTTAACCAATTGACTCAATTGTTCTTCCAACCTATTGACAGACTCGGCACGTGATTTTTGATATTGTAACAGAGACTCCTGCAAGATGTCCATACTCTTTCTAGACTTGATTTTTCTCCAAATGGTTGCTCTAGAATGGGAGTATAAGAATCTTGGTTTTGGAAATTTTGTGATAATGTGAGTCAAAAATGTGTGGAGATTGAAGCTTGGACTCACACAAGAGTTCTTTACTCGTTTCCAAGGCAAATGGTTGTTCATTATGAGGAGGTGGAATTCAGCAAGATTCTTGAAGATATTTTAGAGAGGCCAATGTTTTCTGAACGTGTTGCTTGGCCTTTTATAAATTGGCTTCTATTCTCTTTTCGAACTCAGATTTTTCTTCAATGGGAGGTTCAGAAAAAGGAGTATAAGAAGCGAAATCGGAGAATGAATATTGTGGATATTGTGGACTAGGTGGATATGGTGGACAAGGAGGTTGAAAATTTGACTCGGGGTACGTGAATCCCCAATGACTCTGTGACGAGTTGAAATTATTATGAAAATTATAGTTATTAGATGGGGGGTATGGGTCATATTGATTCGGATAAGACCAATC
>JAVJIF010016510.1:0-45832 GCA_038442645.1 Agave tequilana
TACAGCAGCCGTTTTCTTCTCTAAGAATGGTAAGTACTCTAATGGTTCCAGACACATGGAACTTAAGTACATGGTGGTTAGAGAAAGAGTCAGAAACAGAAAGTGTCAATTGTAAGTATAAGTACCACTTTAATGATTGCTGATCCAATGACAAAGGGATTGCCTCCAAAGACATTCAAGGAACATGTTGTTAGAATGGGTCTTTTGAGCAATCTGTAAATGTATGTTTTGGTACTTATGTAATTGACAATATTGCGCAATAAAAGTTGTTTCTGTATTCCTGTTATCCAATTATGTGTGCACATATTATGTATGGATGTTTGTTAAACAGGAAATGTCTTTACAAGACAATTACAGGGGTCATTTGGTTATGGACTCAATTAGTAAGGGTTATCAATGTTGTGGTACATAGAAGGGAGTATGACATAGATGTTGTATAACCGCTATGACTCGCATGGTGGTCCAAGCTAATTGCAGTATTACAGTATTTCATAATTTGGGCTTATCAGTTGTTGTTTTTAAAATTCGTGATCACGTGTCAAAGTTTTTCAGTATGGAATCCAATGGAGTCAAAATGATTTAAAATAAGTCTTTTCTTTTATTTGTTTTCTAAAATTTTAACCTAATCGGTTAATGGTCCAAGTGGGAGAATGTTAATCTCACATTAAAGATGGACCAATAACCTTGGTTAATTAATTGGATTCCTAATTAAAGTTAACTGATATTAAAGATGCCCATATTAAAGTTACATTTATATATATGTTAATAATCACATGAGGTATAAAGGAACCATGATGGGTGGTTTTATCTCAAGGGTTATTTTAGTAAATGTTGGACCCTCTTCTCTCCTCCTGAAAAGAATATAATCTAGGCTCATTATTTGTGAGCAATAAGAGAATCCATCAGAATTTCAAGGTTGTGAAAAGAAAAGGAGACAGAGAGAAGAAGGGTCTGCATTAGGGTTTCTTGCAGGATTAAAGAGAAGGATCAAAGTCTTCATCCATCTATTTTCTTCAGTTCATCAATGGCTACAGGTATGGTGCATAAGTTATTGCTTTTATTATGCATTTGATTTCTGAGATGATTGATTCTAGATCCATGGCAATTTATCCGCATAAAGTTTATACAAATCTCTTACATTTGTTATCTAAGGCAGTTTCTGCTTAATCGATTTAATCCAAAATTAGGGAAAATTAGGGTTTCTCATGCCACTAGCATTCCAGCCCTGGATGGTACAAACTTCTCTGAGTGGTTTGAGTGTGAAGGGAAGTAGGGACGTTCACTGAAACATAATAGGACAAGCTCACATTAATGCCTCGAATCAATACAAAATTTTAAATTTAATTAAGATGAACTATTGATATCACTTTGATTTCTCCTTTGGGCGAAACCTAAGCATATCTAGTGTTCACTCTTTAGGTGAGATCTTTTATCACCTATGTAGGTCTAATATAATTTATGTCACTTAGATAGTAAGTCATGTTACCTTTGGGTATCCAATTCTACACCACTAAGTTACATAAATTACACTACCCTATCCGGTTCATAATTATTTGAAAGAGACTTTCCTTTGGGCCAGTCCCAATCTCCTAACTAGAACCGCCATCGAGAGTATTATTGTCTTTAATGTCACTTACATTAACAAGTCTTTTATGTAGTTGTATATTCATAAGGTTTACTAACAAAGTGACCTATGTTAGTAAACCTTATGAATATACAACTACATAAAAGACTTGTCAATGTAAGTGACATTAAAGACAATAATACTCTCGATGACGGTTCTAGTTAGGAGATTGGGACTGGCCGAAAGGAAAGTCTCTTTCAAATAATTATGAACCGGATAGGGTAGTGTAATTTATGTAACTTAGTGGTGTAGAATTGGATACCCAAAGGTAACATGACTACTATCTAAGTGACATAAATTATATTAGACCTACATAGGTGATAAAAGATCTCACCTAAAGAGTGAACACTAGATATGCTTAGGTTTCGCCCAAAGGAGAAATCAAAGTGATATCAATAGTTCATCTTAATTAAATTTAAAATTTTGTATTGATTCGAGGCATTAATGTGAGCTTGTCCTATTATGTTTCAGTGAACGTCCCTACTTCCCTTCACAAATTTCTTACTCCATGCATGTTTTTTGCCAATTGTGAATGCAATTTTAAATCTTGATAACACAGGTTTTCTGTGTGGCATTGCCAAAATATAGCATTAAGGATTAGCGAAAAATGAGAATAAATGAAATGGTAATTTCGAGATAGATGAGCAGCCATATACTAAAAGATAGAATAAGAAAGTAGTACAATTAGTAAGAACTACAAGGTAACTTCATTTGAGGATGAGGGAGGATAGTTGAGATAGTTTTGACATGTCTTACTAATGTTGCACGGACACGATAACGTTGAAATGGACACGATACGTGGACACATGACAAATTTTAAAAAATACACACGACACATGTATCCGATATGCGTGTCAGACATGTTCGAAGACGACACGGCTCTATGATAGAAGTGTTCGTGCTATATAGTTTCTTAGAGAGGGAGATAAATGCACCAAGAAGTGGACTGTTATGAAGCTGACAGGATAGTAGCTGATGAAAAAAAGAAAAATAGGAGTAGGCCTAAATGAAAATCAATTGAGTTGAGGATGTGAAAAAGGATATGATAGCTTTCAATTTAACAGAGATGGCCATTAAAAGACCTTAACTGGAGAAAAGGATTTTTATAGCCGTAACAAGAATAAAGGCTTTGTTGTTGCTGCTGCTGTTGTGTGCACTAATTTTTTTTTCTTTTTTTTCGTGGAAGCAGAATTCTTACCAACTATTGTGCAGGCTAGGTCTTTTTTTTTCTCTATTTGGATTCATCTTTTTAGAGTTTCCTTAGACTTCCATACGGTCCTTGTGTCTTTTACGGTTACTTTTATATATTTATGCGCCTTCTCGGATTCTTTTTCTTGCTCACAAGTAGAGAGTTGAGAGTGTGTTTTTTTTTTTTGTGTTTGTTTGTTTTCATGGATAGTTTGTTTTCAATCGTCATGTTCCTCTTCTCCTTCTTCTGTTTTTAACAATGCTTTGTAACGGAACTTACTAATTTTCTATTTCATCTTTGTCTTGATTTTAAAAGGAGATGATGGTCAAAGAAGATCCAATCAAGTTGGAGAAGCGAAAATTTTTTTTGAAATTGATATTCTACATTGCAACAAGGTGACAAACGTTGCTCGGATATGTAATTGTTCAGTGGTCAGAACCTTCAGCAGTAGGGATGTGAAACTGTCTCAGTACTACTTGTGGATTTAGAGAGAGACTATTCAGCAACTTACGTGGATTATCTTGTCCCATTGGATTTGTATCATCAATTTTTACTCTTTTTCTCTCTCTTTTTTGTGTGAAAGAAGGAACTGAAGCTTCTCTGTTAGGATTCATTGGGAAATACTTTATCGTATGAGGATCATAATCAGTTGTCTTCAAAATTTCATCTACGTAGTGTGAGATGTCTATTTTCAGGAACTTCAATCGTCGAAAATTTAAGAGTGTCAGCTTCCATTCTATCCTTCTTCACATAACAAATAATAAAGCCTGAACCCTTGACTGTTGTATGATAAATGGGATTTCCTAACAAAAACAACAGAAAAAAAGATCTGATTAACCAAAATGTAAACATTTCAGACTCAATTCTTAATGTTACATAGAAGAAATAAAGCTATTCTAGAAATTCTTAATAAAACAATTCTTTAGAGAACTATAGAGTATCATAATATAGCCTTCCTTGTTAACTCACATTCAACCATGTTCAATCTCAAGCAACCAACTACAAACAACCAGTATCTTAGAAAGACTAGTAGAATCTGACATGGTCGATAGAGTTGGGCCTGTTTGGTTAAGGGTGGAAGTGAGGAAGTGAGGAATTGAGGAAGTGGTAATAATTTCTTTTGGAACTTGGGAATTGGTTAGTAAGTTTTCCGTTGTTTGAATGTTGTTGGGAAGTGTGTTTTGAAAATATTTTGTCTTTTTCAATGTTTGGATGATAATGTGAAAGTGGAATTGGAAAAGTTGACCACAAAGTTGACCATAAAATAATATTGAAATAAAAATTAATTATGAAAAAAATAAAAAATAGACTGTAATTAGAATGCAGGTGAGATTTACATGATCAAAAAATTAACTGTTTTGTGCTACAACTTATTACAAATGAGATTTACACGACCACAAAATTAACTGTAGCACTCTGAAAGTGAGAAAATGATTGTGTAAAAGAGAAAAGAAAAAAGGAAAAAGAGTTTTTTATTTTCTTTTTCTGGTGTTTGGATGAATAGGGAAGTGAGCAATTATACTTCCCTATTTACTTACTTTCGCCCACTTCCTCGCAACCAAACAGCCCAAGAATGAGCCAGTTTAAAAGAAGACCTTGAGGGCGATGGTGAGAAAGAGGATAAAAACCTTGACAAATAGCTCTACTATGTCCAAACTTTTACAGGATTCAAAGTGGGAGTGAGAGCAAGACACAGAAAGGGAGGTCAAAAAGAGGAGACATAAGATGAGAGGACTGAAGACGAAGGAAAAAGTTTGTCTTGTTTCTATTTTCTAGTAGGATAAATTATAAGAAACCCTTTTCATATATATTCTGTTTTTTTGAGTTAACTCCCACATATAAAAAAAAGTAATCTGTTACATTTTTTAACAATTATAATGGTTTTTTGATAATTATGTGATATCATATTTATTATATTTCACACTTATCTTTTTCATATGGTTATAATACCTGTTTTAAAAATAGTTTTCTTAATGATAAAATAAGTTTTGGACAGTTCAGGGAGTTGTTGAGTTTTCCAGTTCAGGGGGGTTATTTTAGAATTGAGATATAAATAAAGGAGGTTTCTTGTAATTTACCCGTGTTTTCTAGATAATGAGACGGGCATGCTCTCCAATTCAAACTAAAAAAAAGTCAGTGTCTAGTGTTAAGAGAGTAAATTTCTCTTCCGTATTTACCAAGATGCAGGATAGTCAATATTGTGCGCGAGTAGAAATATGTCGGGCTTAGATGAGGTTACTTTCCACCATTGTGCAAGTGAAAGTATGTTAGACTTAGCGGGTTGAGCCCCAGTTCAAACCCAGTATGAACTAGCACGGCCCAAGCTATGACTGGACTAGACAAGTGTCCAATGCAGCTGCTAGATTGTAGGCAGCTGGATTCCAATCCAAGGGATGGGATTTAACTAGGATTTATATAATTCTCTAGGGTTTTGCCTCTTGGATTTAATGAGAGAGCAAGCCGCCGCCTCCTTCATGCACATGAAAGGCTTCATAAACTCCTCTCTTTGTTTCATCTCAACTCCCTAAATCTGTCGGTTAATCTGTAATTGCTTGTGAGGAGTGACAGGTGTGCTCACATGGAATCCGTTGTAGTTAACCCCAACGTCAAGAGAAGAGTCTTTCGAAGGAGAAACCCTCGTGACCTAAGAGGTATGTTTTCCACTGTGTTCATGTCTAGAATGTACTTCTGATATTTACATGATATTATAATATGGAATCAAACCTGGGCGAGGGCTCTTTTTCTTTTTCGCAGATTAATATTTGTGGATTTAACTTTTATGATTAGATCCATAACTTAAAACCTGATAATTTTTCCTTAAATTATTCTCCATCTAGATCTGAAATTTAGGGTTGTGATTTGTTTAGAATATTATTTTGCGAAATTTAAATCATGTGATGTGAATCATATTTTAAAATTAAAAGCTTTTTATCTAAAAAAAAAATTGATTGTTGGCTAAATCCTAAAAATAAAAACAACAAAAAAGGAATTTTGTGGGGAAAACTAGGCAGCAGCCCTGGCAGCGTGGGAGGCAACAGCACACACGTCAGGGTGCTGTCGTCGACCTGCAGCAAAGCCGATGCTGGCCCTGCCCCTGGATAGTAGTTCGCACGCCTTTACAGGGACTGCGTCGCTGTTGTGCCTGGGCTAGGGTCAGCCGGCCACTGTACCGTAGCAGAGCCATGACGACCCTACCTCCACATAGCAGCAGGCGCAGCTCGCAGGAGCGGCGCCGCTGCTGTGGCGACGCCAAGGCCAGAACGACCCTTTTCCACCAGGGGCGCAGCCCCAGCCCGTGGCAAGGTCCAGGCCGGCCCAGTCTCCGCTGCAACAGCAGCCGAGCCTTTGCTGCGGCGGGCCCAGGCCGGCACAGGCTCCATGCCATGGCAGGCTTGGCCCCAACATGCTAGTAGGGCAAAGGGCCGCCCCTAGGCTCTGCTGCAGTAGGAGACACGCCCCTCAGGCGGTGCCGTTGTTGTTGCAGGGCCGAGGCCAACCCAAGCTCTACTGCGGCAGCAGGCATGCCACTCGGGGCGGGCCGTTGTACGACAAACCCAAGGCCAGCTGAACACTATTGCAACAACAGGCGCGCCCTTCGGGGCGATGCAACTACTGTGGCAGTGCCGAAGCTGGCTCGAGGTGCAGCCTAGTGTGCAGACCGGCCCGGCCTCTATTACAGTAGTAGGCGCACCCCTCGCAGAGGCGGCACCGCTGAACTGCAGTAGGGCCGAGGCCGTCCCAGCGTCTGCGTAGCAACAGGCGGCCCATCGTGGTGACACCACTGGGATGCAGCAGAACCGTGGTCGAACCTGGTTGCATGCACTGCGACTGATGCGTCTGACGCTGCTGATATTTGACAGGGCTTGGGGCCTACCAGCCTCTCCACACTGCGATGAAAGTGCAGCGCAGCGAACAAGGTTGCATTGCCCTTCACTAGCAAGGTTCAGGGTATCCAAGACATACCATTGTAATTGGCAGACTTTGCCACTCGCTGCTGTAGAACAGGCACTCACTGCACTCGTTGGACAAACACTAAAGGTGAGATTGGACTATGGAAGTATTTTGCAAGTGCGTGATCATTTGATAGATTTTTCAGGTCAAGGCGGGCTCGCATACAAGTTGAAACCACAATTAGATCTATTTTTTTGGCCAAAATATCACACACACATCTAGAACCATATCCTAAATTAAAAAACTAATAATTCACAAAATGGACGAGTGGGAGGTAGAGTTTTAGTTGTAGCGAAATTTTCATAAATTTAGCTCCTAAAAACACCGTAATATTTTCGGCTATATAAGAAAATTGTGATTTTTAAATTTAATCCTAGGAGCTGGAATGATTCCGAGCATCGCGCAGTGTCTCGATCCCGCTGCGACCAAGGTTTTAATTATCTTAATTTTCTCTTTATTGCAAAAATAACTGTGTTGTTCCTGTAAGATACCAAACATAACGCAACCTAAATAGTGAACTTACATGCGGTTAGGTCATGGCTGTGAAGAATATCATCGCTGACATCCCGAAAGGTGAAAACTAGATGGCAACAGTTACAATATATGGCACCAAAGATCGAATATCTGCTGAACGCAAATGTCACGGTGCCAGCGATCTTTGATAAGAGGGTTCCGCCGACTGATAGCACTTCCAATAAGGAGAAGAAACAATATCCAGGCCTGGGTGAAGATTGACCATAGCGATCGATACATGATGTTGAGCTGCATATAGAACAATCTGATTGGAGAGTTCGAGCACATTGAGATGGCAGAAGACATGTGGGAGCATCAAGGAGAACTTTGGAGTGATCTGTGTCGCGCCCCTGTGTGCCCTGATCACCAAGTCCGATAACAACAAAAGGGATCCTGGCATTCCATGAAGAAACATCTTTGTGTGACGGGGGCAATGATCAGGGACCTGAGGGCAGCAGGCCATACCATGAGTGATGAACAGGAGATCCGGTGCATGTTGGCTTCTCTGCCAGATTCTTTTGGATGGAACCTCTTCAAATGGCGAACTAGGAAAAATATCAAGAAGTTTGCACAACTCGAGCATCATATTGAACTTGAGGATGAGTGACAGTCTCTTGATAAATCAAAGGAAAGCAAGAGAAGGTGGTGCTTCATGTTGAAAGCACATCTTCTCCTCCTTGGACTGCATGCAGATTCATGGCTAATAAGAAGGTTCCATCTAAAATGAATCCTTATGAGAAAGCAACGAAGAAACCTATGAAGACCAAGTGCGCGATAAAGGATTTAGCCAAAATGACTTGTCACGGATGCAGAACCTTGGCTCACTTTGAGCGGAAATGCCCGAGGGCAAAGAAGAAGGTACTCACTCCATCTCTATACGCTTTCATTAGCAGTCAAGTTTTTGCTGCTGTAACTAATGTTCCTCATTTGTTGGTTGTAGACTCAGGGTTGTCGGACCATGTAGCATGAGATGGGAAAGGATTCGTGGGCTACTGGCGCGTTCCAGCTGGGAGTAAAAGATTGTTCATGGGAAATAACTCAGGAATCAGTGCTTTCAAGCTGGATTTTGGAGGTGCGTCAACCTTGCTCGTTCATGATGTCCTCCACATCCAAAGATTCGGCGCAACCTCCTGTCTGTGTCAAAGCTATTGAAATTAGGTTTATGCAAGTTTTGTCAGAACAATATTATTATTACATTTGGTATTGACAATAAGTTGGTTGGTTTTTGTCATAATGGCTTGTTTTGTGTAGATTTGAATTTTTCTAGCAGCGATGCTAATAAAAGATAATTCTTTTTCTGCTAAATTTGTGGATTATGTGAATGAGTATTATTTGACACTCTAGACTAGGATATATAAGGCCTAAGAGAGTGACCGGGTTGGCTAGAGGCGAACTACTTGATTTGCTCTCTTCAGCCACCTTGCCCACCTGCGAGAAATATCTTGCAGGCAAGTCAACTAGAAAAGCTAAACGCACATCTACACTGCTCAATCTAATTCATTCTAACAAACGTGACCCTTCAATGTGAAGGTCAGAACGAGAATAAGTGCTCCTACTACATCACATTCATCAACGATTTTTCGCGATAAGGTCATGTTTATCTAATCTCCCACAAGTCTGAAACACCGGGATGCTTTCAGCGTTACTTAGCTGAGGTAGAGAAATCAACAAGAGTATGAAAATACTCAGGAGTAACCATGGTCATGAGCTGTCTGATTAGTTCAAGGAACTGTGAGCAGAGGGGGATCGTCCAATAGCTAACTACTCACACACCGTAGAAAAATGGCGTAACGAAATGTAGAAACTACAACCTAGCTTGACATGGTTTGGTCCATGATGGAGCAAGCAAATCTACCAATATCATTTTGAAGAGATACGCTATTGATTGTTGCCTATATATTGAACCATGTGCCTTCCAAGTCAATACCTTGCACACTCTATAAGCTATGAACCGATGATAAGCCCAATCTAGGTCACTTATAGGCCATGGGGCTCAGCAGCTTATGTGCACATCACTTCCCATCCAAATGGGAAGTCGGGCCTGAGGAGGAAAGAAGTGCATATTTATTCATCCTTATTCGAAACATTCAAAAGGGTATGTGTTCCTAAGGGAACAAGAAGATGGAAGTGTGATTGAGATTGAGTCACGAGATGCAAATTTCTTAGAATCAGAATTTCCTAGCAAGGGTGAGATACTCCAGGATTCGATATCGTACAAGCTCGATAAGAACACACCAAGTTGCCCAGTGCAAGAGGATTCTAAGCCTTTGCCTCCTGGTAATAGTGGGAGCAACAATCCTGTGGATGATGCAGTGCCACCATCACACGAATCTCAAACGCTACGTTGAAGCAACAATAACATTATCCCACGTCATTGCTTTGAGATTGAGGGGGGAGTGTGTGTGGTGACATGGTAAGATAGTGTGGAACAGAGATATGTCACAAAGACTCTCCAGCAGTATTGTGAAGGAATTGATGGACACCATGAAGTATGAATGGAGTCCACGCGGATAAATCAGATCTATGACTTGGTGGATTTACTAGCTGGACGCAAAGCCATTGGGAACAAGTGGGTTCTCAAGATCAAGCGAAAGACAGATGGATCTATTAAGAGGTATAAGGCATGCCTTGTGGCAAAAGGATACACCAGGGAGAGGATATACTACGAGAAAACTCTTCCAGTGGTGAGATTTGCCTCAATTCACACGATTTTGACATTGGTCGCTTACATAGATTTGGAACTTGTCCAAATGAACATTAAAATAGTTTTGTTTCACGGAGAACTGGATGAGGTGATCTTTATGGATCAGCCAGATCTTTATATCTAAAGGTCATGAACGCAAAGTTTGCTGGCTCAAACTGTCCATATATGGACTAAAAGAATCATCTTGACAATGATATTCTTCGATTTCATCGTGTCAAACTACAGTTTGGATTCATGATGGCTGAAGAGGATCATTGTGTCTATCTTAAATGATCTAATAACAAATTTCTTATCATGACACTGTATGCCATTGACATACTAATGACTTCTAACGATCTGGAGATGACCGCCACCACTAAGGGCCGGCTGGCATCAAACTTTGACATAAATGATATGAGTGATGCAAGTTATGTGCTCAAAGTAAAGATCCATAGGAATCGATTTAAGAGGGTTCTCGTTCTCTCACAAGATACGCACATGAAGAATGTCCTAGAAAGATTCAAGATGCACAACTCAAAACTCATATAAACTCAGTCGAAAGGAACCATCGCCTTAGCCTTCAAGATAGTCCAAAAACACCTGAAGAGCGACAACAGATGGTGTGTATGCCATACTCTAATGTCGTCGGTTCTTGATGTATACAATGTTGTGTACTTTCCCTGACATATTTTTCGACGTTGGTTATTGAATCGTTTTCGATCAAACCCTAGTCTCTCACTAGAATGCTAATAAAAGGTATTGAGATACCTGAGGGGCACTATTGACTGTGTATTGTCTTATGGCGAGTTGGTTTTGCAGCTCTATGGATATACATACGCGGATTATGCCAGCGATCTGGATGAGCGCAAACTGACTTCTGCATATGCCTTCTCACTCGGAGGAGGTGTTGTCTCCTTGTGTAGCAAGAAACAATCAGTAGTAACGCTCTCAACAATGGAAGTTGAATTTGTGGGCAGCTCTGTTGGCAGCACAAGAAGCAATTTGGTTGAGGTGATTACTTCAGGACCTTAAGGTTGTACCACATTCGCCAGATCCAGTAACTCTTTACGGTGATAGCATGGTAGTGATATATCACGCGAAGAACGCAAGATACCATGCCAAGACTAAACACATAGATGTGAAGTTTAACCTCATCAAAAATCGATCAGAGGAAGTGATACTTTAGTACATACCAATGGAGCGCGTGGTTGTTGATCTGCTAACCAAGCCATTGGACTCTACATTGTTTTGAGTCATGTTAGAGCTTTATTTCTGCATAATTGGTGATGTAAATGTACTATTTTATAGTGACATATTCTGACATTCCCTATCTTGTTTTTTGGATGGTGTACTATTTATTATTGGTTGGCATTAATAACACATTTTTATTTCATATAAAGTCTTGTCAAATATTTTGAATTGGAATGAACAAAAAATCTTAGGCATGTCAGGTAAGTTAAGACCGACAGTCTCACAACTGCTTGACGTTGTATGGGCAGTGGGCTTAGATAAGATGCAAACAGTTTTGTCTGTACCAATCGATATGATCATAGGACAACGTCATGAACACATTCAAAGTATCGCCTCAAAACAAGTAGAGATAAGATTGAGTTTGTCTTCAGGCATTGCACCTAAAGCTGCCATGAATCGAACAAATTTCTCATATTTGTATGCTTATTGTATAACCAGATGTGTACCTTGACTTGAAGCGAAGAGATCGCTTGCCAAATGGGAAGTGGCAGGTCCAAGAGCAATAGACTCACGAATGGACTAAGATCTATATGGTGTCAAAATGAATGACATGTGCTCAAGGATCTGCTTCACCATAGCATACAATTATACTGTCGGTGCTTGGTGGCCATCCATCACCACTGGGGTAGGCGAATGGATCCCTGCTTCGCCGTGTGAGCCAATGTTATACGAAGTACATGATTTTGTCCCCTGCATGGCTCACTTTTACCCTTAGAGACATTCGGTTATCTCAGAAACATTAAAAGCAATGGTGCTATTTCAATACTCCCTATAGTTATGATTGATTCGGCTAGGTGAGAGTGATTAGGAAGCATATGCTTTTATCTGAAACGACAGCAATGTGAAAAGAAGATGATGTACACATCTTCTGGTATAGTGTCTGCATCTGAAATTTCGCTTAGGCCATGTGTAGACCTTACCGTACTGTTTTTGTGGCGAATGAATGTTTTCATTTATCATTTGAGGCATTGAAAATATTCGATCCGAAAATGTGAACGGTGAATCTGGAGTAAGTCATGACCTAAACTGGTTTTCAAAAAGGTTAGAGGACTTGTTCTTGTTGTTGATAAGAGTTTGTAGTTCAGCAGTTCACTGCTTGTAGGTGATATTGACGGTTACATGATCCAGCAGACAGTATGATGAAAATTAAATGATTGGCGCATTGCTTAGATGAGGACACGTCCCACCATTATGCAAGTAGAGTATATTAGACTTAGTGGGCTGGCCCATAGGACTGAGCCCAAGTCCAAGCCCAATATAAACTAGGCCTAGCCCTTGTTGTGACTGGACTAAAGTAGCGTCCAATGAGGGTCAATAGATTCCAATCAAGGAATGGGATTTAACTAGGGTTTATGAAATTCTCTCTTGTAACAGACTAGGGTTCCTCCTCCATGCACTAGAAAGCCTTTATAAACTCATCTCTCTAGTTCCTCTCTACTCCTCCAGTATGCCGGCTCACCTCTGCTTGGTTTGTGAGGAGTGACGAGCGTGCTTGCATGGAATCTGTTGTAGTTATCTCTACCGTCAATAGAAGAGTCTTTCAAAGAAGAAACTCTAGCGATCAAAGAAGTATGTTTTCTGCTGTGTTCGTGTCTAGAATATAGATTGATTATCTGATATCGACATGATATCATAATAAACTAATGTAGATTTAAAGGCAGAGTCAGGTGATAATCAATTTAAGGTGTTTATCTTTCTCTATTGCAAACAAATATTTAGATAAAGCATGGTGCAATGTCATTCACATGAACATGTGGCAATTCTTATAAGGTCGCATTTGACACAGTGATCAAAGATGATACATGCCGAACGTGCAACTCTAACACCTTCTTAAAGATTGTGAAAAAGAGTATTCTCCTACTAGAAGAGGATCTTAAGCTTAAGCCTAACTTGGAGAAGGATAAAGACTTGCTTTCTTTAGTGATTTGTGTTGTTGTAGAGCACATGTTCTTGAACAGAAGCTATGAACAGAAGCTATAAAAGACTCGACTCATCTATACCTTAGTTCTGTCTGCAAGTGAAATTGGAGTCCTGGAAAATCCAGAAGAGGCCAAATATTATTTAGGATGTGTTTGGCTACTGGAAAATGAACACCAGAAAATGATCATGTCAGGTTTCAACCCAAAAAAGGCTTGAAAGAATTTTGGGCTTTTCCTATTTATTAGGAGGGAAAATGAGCCAAAATGCGGGGTCCGCGCCTCAGAAAGCAGAGGAAAGACACAGGGACCCCAATTTTATAAAATATTAAGATTTTCACATCAAGATATGGTCACTAGCCCACATGTATACTTACCACCAATAGGACAAAATGAAATCATCCAACATTTATGAGCTTACCCAATGAAAAGTAAAAAACCAACGGTCACAAGCCCCCCAATGGCTAGTTGGAGGGGCGTATAACAAGTAGCAGCAATGAAAACGAGGTCACTGAAGAGTGAAAAAAAAAACACATGCCAAAACAAACCAAACTTAGCCCAGTTTAACACCAAAAAAATTAAGGGTTGTTTTTGACCAAAATACAAAGGCAACAACAGCCAGTTTAACACGAAAAAAATAGAGGCAACAACCGCCAACAAAAAACTCAAGTTTACAGCAAAAAACAGAGGCAACAACAGGGAACAGCAAGAACTAGTTCTACAATAAAAAACAGAAACAAGTAAGGCAACAACAGTAGCTAGTTACAGTAAAAACCAGAGATAAGCAAGGCAACAACAACAGTCAGTTTTAGAGCAAAAAACAAAGGCAATAGAGGCAACAATAGCAGCCACAACAGCAATTTAGGCTTAGAAATCACCTGAATTTTGTCAATGGATGCCATGAGCAACGAATCAAGCACGACGAGCGTTACAATGACCACAAGAACTTGCAATCATGGCCTTACAACACCACTAAAAATGTGCAAATTTAGAAAGGAAAAAAAAAACAAAGGTAAATTGTTATGGGGATGTGCAAAATATCCAAATAGCAAGTACAACAATTTTCCATGGTCCATTGAAGAAAAAGCAATTGGAAGATATATCCAGTGATAACAACATCCAACAAGAAGAAGTAATGAAGAGATTGATTTAGGATTTATGTAAAAACTAAGATAGATTGAGAAAACAAATTGTACTCATTTTTCTTCTTTTCTTCAATCTCTCTTTCTTATTCCTCATTTTACTCATCAAGTAAATTAGCAATGTGCAATTCATTGGAATGAAGAAAAAAAATTATAGGATTATCAAACTACCTACATATATAATTGAACAAAATAAATTTAGACTCAGAAATACCTTCTAACTCTCATTGTTAGCCATCCGAAGCACTATAGTTGTGTTGGTTGCTAACTCATTATGGGGCTCTCATCACAGTCTAAAAATTATTTTTTGAGGCTAAGAGCTCCTATTTCAATCATATATATCATCGTAGCAGTTAACAACAGTTGGTTGCTACATTTTAGAACATAAACCCATAAGCATAACACATTTTACTTCCCACAATATATCAATTTGAAGCTAACATAAACCCACAGTAAACATAAGTAATTTAGTTCCACATCGATTCATTGTCAATATACAAGGATAATATGAAGTAGCAATATTGCATTATGAAGAAGGTTATAAAGTAGCAATTCCACTTAAGTTCCTACTTAAGTGTAAAAGGCATATAGCAGTGAACAAAAGTTCAAAGTATACATGGAAGTTTGATACGCATACACGCCAAAAGGAGATAAATAGATAATTAAGGTTTAGAGCAACAAGTGCTTGAAGATAGATAGGAAGATAGCTACTCGAGTGGTCAAGTCCACTACTTCCTCGTCATCCTCATCATCCTCGTTATGTGAAGATGAATCGTCTCCACTCCACCGGTCCCGTGAACAGATCCATCAACATATGAATAAATTTCAGGAATAGCCAAATTAGCGACATTCACATTTAACTCCTGCGTAATCTCATCCAGCATCCTTTTTAAGCTTTAGGAGGCTTGACAATAAAGAACCGAGCCCTCTTTTCGCTCTTTTATGGCCTCCCAAAAGCAACATCGAGTACAGCATTTGAATACTCCTCATGGTCATAAACTGTCCTAGATAACAATTCAGTGCAATGTTTCGAATGTGCATTACAAATGGCGTCTGCCATTTCCTTTACATTAAAATTAAAATTGTTCTGCATCCAAAGGGTTTGGCCTTTTTCCTTGGTTACCTTGTGCTGGTGGATGAAGTAGGAACAGGCTCCAGCATCGTAACATTTTTATTGGTCACACCACTTCTCCCTTCAGGTGTATTACTATCTTCCTCACCCAAAAGGAAGAGGAAGATACATGAATGCCTCTTCCATCTATAACAATACTTTGAAGAGGATACGCAAATGGAATCGTTCAAAACCTCTCATACACATCCTTTTTAATTCCCTTTTACAATTCCCCATTTGCAAAGTCATCTCCAATGATGATCCTTAAATCATCAAAGTGCACCAAAAGCTTGTTAACATAATCTCTCACTCTTTTATTTCTTCTGCAAAAGTGGTTATTTAATCAAAACATTTTTCAAGGAGATATATGTTTTCAGAAAAATTATATTTGCAAATAAACTACATGTACACCTTGTCCCATCGATCATAAGATTCTCTCTCTAGCGTGATTATCTTTCTTTGCTCATCCACCTAGCATTGCTGATTTTAAAACAACTACACACATCCATAAACCTTGTCCTTGGACTCCTGATGTAGTTTATGACATTCTCGTGACCATAATCCGTTCCAAACTTCCTATTAACAGCTCAGGTAGCCATATTATAAGCATGGGTTTACTAATCAATTTTATACACTTCTCTTGCTACCTAACCTAAGTCAAGTTAGATTGCTCCGGTTTCCGTAGTTTATTATGCTGGCCATTGCTCTTGGTATTACTAGTTGTCTTTTTCATTTTCTTCATTGTGGGAGAACTCACTTCTGGATTCCTTGCCTCTTAATTTTTTAGGACCCTTGGTATCACTTGATGTGTTTCTCTCACTATGTGATGATAAAGGTGTCTTACTGCTCTCTGAACATTGCATCTGCATTGGTGGTATCAACCCAGCATTTAGGAGTTGCATGAAAGTTCATAGAGTGGTAGGCTCAACCATTGCAATGTACAATGGATCCATTGGAGAGTACCCACCGAAAAACATGCCTGAAGAGGGTTGGTCCAAATTCATCCCCATGTTTATAACTTGTGGCATGCTTGAAGAGGGGGATGATTGGCCCAAGTTCATCCCCATGTTCATCGGGCATGCTTGAAAGGGGGATGGTACCCATCCAAGTTGTGGACGTAAGGGTTGTTGGGTAGGCTGCATAGTAGTTGGTAGGGGTGAGCAGAATTCGGTTATAACCGAAATAACCGACCAAAAACTGAAACCCGAACCCGAACCGAACCGAACCGCTCTAGTTCGGTTCGGTTTCAGTTTTGTGTTTCAAAAACCGAACTCGACCGAACCGAACCGAATCTCTCACCCTATATATCACCCTACCCATTTCAATTTAGTAAATCATATAGTTCATAAAAAAATTAGCGAAAACTTATCTCATTACTTCTAGCATTACCATCTTTTTTATATTGAATATGTGAAAGTTATGTTAAGTACACCATCACAATTAAAAATAATATTTATATTAATATAGTTCTTTTTTTTTTCATTCTTGCCATTAAAAGTTAGTAATAATTATGTGAGTTTTGATATAGGAGCCCAAATATAGTGTAAAAGTTTTAGAATATGAAATTTAATTCACATTAAGGTTAGGGTCTTTTTCTTATTTTTAATTTGGGTATTGAATATTTGAGATTAGAATATTAAAAGATGATAATATAATGGTGATTAAAAAATGTAAGAAATGATGGAAAAATATTGGCCTAACCGAAAAAACCGAAAAACCGAACCGAACTTAGTCGGTTCGGTTCGGTTACTAAGTCTAATCGGTTCGGTTAGGTTTTTGCAAAAATTAGCAAAAACCGAACCGAACCGACCGATGCTCACCCCTAGTAGTTGGAGATGGCCTTAGAGTGGCAAGTACACAAAAGCCACAAGATCTACCACGTGGAGGCTCCGACAAGCTAGGGTCCACTTATAAAATAGCGATATTTCAACAAAACCACAATAAGTTCACATATGACATCACAACATGATAAAATTAACATCATCGAAGGGAGTTTATATATCATTATTCTAACAACAATGTTTCAAGCAATTAATTATACATAGGGTCTGTTTGGTTGTCGTAACTGGCCGTAATTCGTAGTTGTAATTGGTAAAATCTTTTACAATTGTAAATGAGTTACATGTATGTAAATTTTACGGTGTTTGGTTGGTAATATAAAATTATAAGGTGAGAAAGTGTATTATACTTTACGGTGTTTGGTTATCGTAATGTATAAGTCGTAAGTGAAAAAGTTGACCACAAAATTAACTATTTGGTGATTTTAAAAGTTTTAATACTGCAAATAAATATTAAAAAAAGTTAATATTAAAAAATTTTAATATTAATATAAAAAATAATACAAATTTGTATGACCACAAAATTAACTGTAACTGGGCTGTAAGTGAGTGGTAACTGGATTGCAAGTGAGTGTTAGTTGAGTTACGTAAGTCTTTTACGAACTACGGTCCAAACAAACGCCGTAGTTGTAACTGGGTAGTAAGTCATTTACGAATTACGGAGTTTTACGCGAAACAAACGGCCCCATAATGAAAAGTTGAATTATCTCAAATAAACACACCAACACATGCATCTAACACATCACTCAAATTTGACACTTTTTTGGATCAATCATCCATATTTCTCTCTGTAGTGTCTCCTTTCTTATAAAAACTAGCACAAATCAACCCACATGTCAAATGCTATTTGCTCTCTCTTATGCTTCCACTTATCTCTACCTTCTGCTTCTTATCTTGTTGCCATTGTGTTTGAGAAATTTATGTTGGTACCATCATTCTCATCTACAATATCACCATGCTCCTCCTGAACTATGACTTTCTCATTAAGGAACTTGTCATGTGGATCAGTGACAGCAATATAATTATGTGAGACAGTGCAAGCGAGCACGATGTCAACCTAGTTTGAGAACGGATGGTGAGGCTTTGTTGATAGAATCTTGAATATGTTTTCTAGAATTCCAAAAGCGAAATCTATCTTTGTCTGAAGAAAAGAGTGGCATAAATTGAATAACTAGCCATGGTTTTTCAGGGTGTGACTCACATGTTCCTTCAAGTGATACCTCACTAAATGACATTGAGAGATAAATCTATTGGTAATGTACCTAGTGTCGCAGAAATAGTATTTCCCTATTTGAAGACTTTAAAGATTTATAACTTTGTAAATTCAATTCACCAATATAAATTATTATTAGCCCACCCTCATAGACCTGTAATCCATGTGGAGGAGGCAAAGACAATGCATCCTTCAGAATGGTGAAACCGTTAGTGGAATCCTCCCACCTTGCCATGACATATGGGAAGCATTTGTTTGGTGTCACTGCGATAAGCACATTTTGGGTCACCTTTACAGCCTCTAAACCACGCAACATATCTAGTAGAAACTGTGGCGTCTATGTGTGTGCCATCAAGCAAACCGATGCAATTCCACAACAAATTTATGATTGTGTACAATTAAAGAAAATAATCTCAAACATATTAAAATTTCAACAATCAAATGAATTACTTGCTTACCAAGAAATACAGGCACAATTGTGTACTACTCAACACTTTTTGAGGGTTTCATTAGGAGCTTGCTTAATGTAATTGTCACATAGAATGCAGATAGCTCCTACTAATGGTTTTCCCTGATCTAATAAAATCTACCGGCATTATTCTATTCTTTGACTTGTCTCCTCGAATATAGAGAAATATATCGAATTGTTCCTCAATAGGAACATTAACAGTATCTTGTAGTAGGCCATTGTTCCTTAACATTTGTGCTAGATGAAATAAAGGCTCTTAGCGCATCCCCGAGTAGTCATTACAACTATTGCTAGACCCATTGAGAATAGGCCACATGTGTGCATCCATATACAAGTTCCATCGAGGATAGGCCACATGTGCGCATCCATAAACAAGTTCCTAATAACGGATGGTTCAAGGGGAATGGCCTTGGCCGACGATAAATCATGTGGAAGTAAGCCAGTATCATTATGAGAACAGCAATTACAGCACCACAACACATGCACAATATAATTCTTCTTCACGACCACCATCTACAAAGTACAACCCCATATCCACTAGTCTTAACAAAGAAAGAGCTAAAGGTAGAGTAATTCCTTCAACATATACAACAAACGATGCTTAGTTTTTCAACAGCGCGCGCGCGCACACACACATTGTGATCAATGCTTTTGTTGGACAAAAAAAAACTATGAGAATATTCAAGTCCACGGTTTCCTCGTCATCATCTCCACATGACATTTGTATCTTCTCTTCCTCCTCTTCAGAGTCAACCAACAACCCTTCCTCTCTCATCACATCTTTTATTTCTTTGTATCCTTGAAGCCACCTTAGTTATTCTTGTCTATTCCAAACTATGAACTCCTTGGCTTTATTAGGTTTATTGAAAAGAAAGAAATAACACTTATTTCGTAGACCACAACTGAACTCATTGGAAAAGAGTATAGTTGGACAGACATTTCATGCCACCAAATGTTGGGGCAACAAGCTTTCATATTTTTCCAAGTTTCTAGGCTCAGATTATCGCCATGGCATTCAGCATAATCAAGTGGTTCTCTCATGTTTTGAAGGTAAATACTAAGAATTAAACATTAATTACAAAGCGTTACATAGACAGTAAATATAATCATATAAATTACGACCATGAATGTTATACATTAATGCGTATGTGTGCAGTTGAAATTGGTAATTTTATAAACATCATATTCTAACAAACTTAAAAAGCCTTTTGAAGCACACTAATGCAGCATCAAAGCTCAAATAAAATGACAATTACAACTTAAAATTCATTGCTTTCACAAGCCCAGAGAAAAGAACTCAATTAACCAAACAAACAATGAAAGCAATTTAATTCATCATAATCCTAATTAACAAACAGATATTGGTAAATAACAACAATCAAACTATAGTAATTAAGAAAGAAATATAGGAAAAAAAAAGTATTAACATTGAGTTAGACTTATAGCATAAACAATATTTCTCCAAATTTAAAGCATTAGCAAAGACCATTATAACTTAATCTGCCTTCTATACCAATATTACATGTTTATCAAAGAGCATAAAAAAATTTAAGCATAAATAGTTTGGCAAAAAAAGCTTTTAAACTCCAGCAAAACTACCTGGAAGTAGGACGAGCCACAGGCCAGAATAAAGGAATAAGAAAACCCAAGTAGAGGCAAATTTGATCAATGATCTGAAGAAGATTCCAACAACCCTCACTTCACCATGATAAAACCCACCTCACTTCACCACCAGAGAACCAAAAAGCCCCAATTTTCAAGCCAAAATGCCTTCAAATTCCCACAAGGCTCGGATCAACATCGCAACCTATTCCCCCCACTGATAATTCATCTTAAGGAGCAACTCAAAATCCCAAGTTTCCTCAGAAAAATAAGGCCCAGTTCACCATCATAGCTTTAGAAAGAAAGCCCCATTGATTAAACTTTAAAATCCTCTTTTGACCTTAAATTGAACAAACTCACCGGAGATTGGTAGGAATTTAGCACCAAATAAGATCTACAACATCCAATTCTACCACCAAATAAAACCCATAACCCCGATCGTTAAAAAAGCCCTAAAGTGAACCCAAATTGAAAAATAGAGAGAAAAGAGAATCGCAACGACGAAAAGGAAAGCACGAGAGATCAATTGCTTATATCTCCATTTTCCAACAATTATTCGCCGGCGAAGACGAATGAACCAGAGGATTCCTTGGTGGCGAGATGGAGGGAGGAGAGAGCGAGAGAAGAGCTCAGCAGCGCGGTAGAGGGAAAGGGGAGCGAGCAATCCTAACGCGAGACGAGAGGCCTTTTGTTTTTTTTGTTTTTTAATTGCCAGTGCCAGGTTCTCTCTCTTTTTCTCTCGTTTTGGGGGAGGAAATCTATCACACAATTTTGCTGATGTTGCCGCCAATTCCAACCGCTTTGCTTTCCAGCGAAAGAAAAAGAAATTGCAAATGAAAACATTATGGGTCGGGATAGCCAACAGGACGGATCGGGTTGATTTCTATTAGACGAATTTATTACAAGACGTGTTAACGGATCCAACGAGATAAATTGAATTTTCAAAAAACGAACTTGGATTCATTGAGACGGGTTGGACACTAGGGCCAGTCTCATATTCTATATGAGAGATTAAAAATAATTTTTCCTTTACTCTCGCTCACAACCGCAACATATTTGGATTAAAAAAAAATTCTTTGGGAGAGTTGGGTTAAATTTACGCCGACCCGATTCGACGAATCTATCCTGTCTCATATATACATGACGGGTTGACCTGTATTATACACGAGTCGAATACGAGTCGACCTGTATTTGTACTGTCTGGCTCTATTGGGGCGGGTCTAATCGGGTTGATCCGCTCCGATAGCCATCCCTAACTATAGGGCTCATGTTTCAGAGCGGAAAAAAAACTCACTTTCCAGAAAGTTTCTTGCGAACAAACAGACCCCCCAGCTGTTATGTTTGCATTTGCGCCAGATGTCTTTCTATGTTTATCTCAAACCCTAAAAACTCAAAGGGACGTGAGTTCGTATTCAGCTGTTTAAAGGTGGGAATTCCTTCCGTAATGCTATCGGAAGAACATTGCACAGGGCCAGCAGCGTGTGCGACTGAAGACGAGCTTGGAGGCTCTTGTCCAAAATGGGTTGAACAAGCAGTCCAAGGCTGCTCTTTGTGGGCCAGCCAACCTGCAACGAACTGGACTTTTGTTAAAAAAATCCCACGAATACTGGGCCGGATGTGGGCCCCACCTCCTTCCCAACAAACCCATTAACGATCGTGAATCGCGAATCGAAAATCATAAATCATAGTTTTATTGCCACAGGAAACAAAACCGTGGGTGACTGGGACCGGCCTGCTGAAAAATAGTCTCGCTGTGAATATCTCTTCTTCTTCTTCTTCCGTCAGCTTCTCCTCCTGGCGACCAAAACTCAGTTCCAGAGATTTCCATCGCCTCATTTCTTCACATCTCCAAAAAAAGAAGATCAAAATTAAACAAAAACAAAAAGAAGAGATCGCAATGAGAGGGAGCAGAGGAAGCGTGCTGTGGGCCCTGCGAAGGAGGAAGATGGGGTTCCCCTTGGTAGTCCTCTCTTGTTCTCTCTTCTTCCTCGCTGGATTCTTCGGATCTGTGCTCTTCTCTCAGGTAGCTTCTCTCGCCCGCCACCCCCCCCCCCCCCCCCCCCCCCCCCCAAAAAAAAAAAAAAAAAAAAAAAAAAAAAAACAATTTGATTCCGACCGTTGATTTGAAGTGTTTTGGTATAATGTGCCGCAGGATCCTTCAGGTGAGGCTGTTCCTCGCGTTAGGTACATGGAAGCGGCGGTCGGTGAAGGTGTGGAGCTGTTTGCAATGCCGCACGGGGAGAGTGGAGAAACTCATCCCTCTCCCATCCCTTATCAGGTTGAATCCCCAAATTTGTATCTATTTCTGTTTATTTGTGCTCTTTTATTGGTATTTCTTACAAAGTGAATCTCTTCAAGTTAAATGATGCTAAAAATCAAAGCTAAAAATCATAGCAAAGTTAAAATTTTAATTTTTTTTTTTTTTTTTATTTATGTGGTCTTGAGAAATACAAAGTAGAAATGAGTGATAACAGTTTGGTGAAAAGAAAAGAGGGTGACTTTATGAATCACAGTACAGCCACTTGTGACCTTATATTATTTAGAAATGCAATATAGTGACAGCTTCACGTAGACATTCTACAAGCGCTTTGTAGGCTAACTAACCAAAGTTACTCTTTCTTTCTCTCACATTTGCTTCGGAGAAAAGAAATTTCTATAATGTTGTGAGTGTGATAAATCATCCGCTGCAGATTTACATCTCTGCAAATCACGATTACAATGAACCCTCCCCCCATTTTCAACAAATATCCCCTTTTATTAATTCCACTGCAGCAGGCAATTTCCCAAATGAAACTGTATGTTTGGCACTGCTTCAAAGCTTCCAAAACCACTTGCAATTGGGTTAACTCTCATCATTAGAAACGTCAACAACTTACAAGCCTTCTTGGCCAAATAAACTGAGCATTGTACCCATACCAGTTGACGATGTCTTCTGTCTTGCAAGCTGGATCGGGGCACATTTAATTTTTTTTTTTTTTTTTTTTTTGCGGATGTTGAGCATAAGGTAGTGTGAGGAAGGTCAAATTTTCAACTCCAATCTGAGTTCAGTAGACACAGATGATTCTTAACTCCTCATCCAGCTTCTCCACATTCATCAAGAATGATGACTTATTCAAGGGGGCCAACATCCAACATGGTCCCTCAATGACTCATATTGTGTTGCCATTTCTGGCCTTCCAAGTTCCAAGATAAATCTATCCAAAACAAGTGGAGCAGCAACAGAAACTCTTGAGTATGACTAAGTGCTTTCTAATTCTACATCTTTAAGATGTGGCCTCAGCCTCAGCCCATAAGAAGTCCTTTTCCAGAATCAGCTTGACCTTTTGCTTTCCTTCTAAGGCATTGTGAATGGCCTAACTCTAAAGCCTCCCAGTCCTCACTAGTTACTAGTCACTACTTCCCTTACTACAAATGTTCCATGTAAGTACATGAATACCCCTTCTTTGCTCACCTTCATATCATAGAAAGAACGTGAACAACTTCTCAGTTTCATCAAGTACCCTATTAGGACAGGCCATTTTTATTGTATAACTGAATGATTGTTGTTTCTGTAATTTGTAAATATGCAAATTCTTTGTTGTTACTTCTGAATGAGTCTCCTGAAGATTATTCTTTTCTAAACCTTACTTGCAATGCATACAACGAAAGGAAGCCTTCTCTCACTCTTGAAATTTTGCTTTTATTATACTTCTATTACTAAATTGCACGGCAATTTATTTTTTCAGAATAGTTGCACGACAAATTAATCATGGGATAAATACCATTGTCAGACTCGTTATATGTTTGTCAAGATTTGCAAATTGTTAGCATCTGATTAATATTAACGAGAATCTTCTGCTTGTTTAATTTCCTTTTTATCAGAATAATGTGAGTTAAATGATAATGATGGTTTTTGTTGCATGGCTTCAGTTAACTACAGAAATTAGAACTAAATAATCATCCTTGATCTTTAAAAATATTACTTTTGCTGAATTCTCGGAAATATTTTTGTTGTGTACCTTGGTTGAATGTTTAACCATCTATCCAAATTCTAGTGGAGTTATTGGCTATGAAGCACAGACACTTCAAAGTGAGTGTTGTGTTCGTCTCAGACACCGACGCTTACAAGACACTTACCCGACACGTATCGAATACTCAGAAACTGTGTCAGATTTTAAACACCCATAAAATCACGTATCGACACCATGCCAATGTCATGTCAGTATAAAATAAAATTTAAAGATTATGTTTTAGATACCTAAATATCACATGTCGCTTAAATAAATATGAAAAGAATGTCTCTGTTTGACATAAGCAAATATGTTAGTAGAATCTATACATATTACGAACTAAGTGAGGGATTAGTTAGATTGTTTTTAGATTTTTTTTTTTTAATTTTGTTTGCTACTTTATTAGAAGCTATAGATGTAAATTATTTAAATTTTATTTTATTTTTCATTTTACTTTTAATAAAATACATCCTATTCACTACGGGTTTTGATATGTACACATCCATATAATTATATCACCGTGTTTTCATATCCTACATTTTAAGGATTTGCCGTGTCCGTGTTGTGTCATGTCGTATTCGTGTCTTGTGTCCGTGTCCAAGCTTCATAGGTTATTGGGCTAATACATTCCTTGTTGAGATTGGGAGCTGCTAGTAGTCTAAGAATCTACTCATTCTTCTGGCATATTTGGTAACTAGTTAGACTTTAACAATTTGTGTGTGTGATACACTGAACTACTCCTTGATGTTTGATCGATACATTATTTAATTCGCATGAACATTAACTACTCCTGGCTTGCATAATGCATACATAATACACGTGTTGCATGATCTAAACTCCATCTCATGACTAGTCTAAGGTTGCATAGCAAGCCCCTTTCTTTCTCATAGTTCCTTACCGAAGAAATTTGCATTAATTCAGAGAGCTGATGCAACTGGTCATAAAATTTTGTCAATGTTTCTGTTGTCAGCCATAGCTGACCTCCTTTTGATGGATACTTACATAATGATGACAGTTCATGATTCCTTATCATTATGAACTATTTTCCTTTTAGAGTAATGTCATCACTTTTCTCTTTTTATGTTCGAGATCAGATTTTGAGCTGGAAACCTCGTGCTCTATACTTTCCCAAATTTGCATCTGCAGAACAATGCCAGACCATAGTACAAAAGGCTAAATCACGGCTCAGGCCATCATCACTGGCTTTACGGAAGGGAGAGAACGAAGAGAACACCAAAGGAGTAAGAACAAGGTAATTTCTGTTGATGCACTCACTACAAAGGAACACCAGCTGAAATTATCTTTAGAAAGAATAAAGCACTTTGTGCACAATGTAATTTACATCAGTTTGAATGGTTTACGCACTGATTTAGTGATCATGCAACTGAAAATTCCCAATCACAATTGTCAGAATGGGCTGGAGGCCTGGAATTCAACTTACAGCCTTGTGAATTCCGAAGTCCTTTATAAGCTGGCCAGCTGTTCTTCTCTGAGTCTTTTTGGTTGTTTGATTGCCCTCATTTTTGTTGGCTGGACCAAATTCAAAAGAAAGATGATGAGGACATGGCATCGATGCTTCCGGGGAAGAGGTACTGTCACGTATATCGGCGCAGGAGGCGTCAGACTGCTGCTATGCGTTGGGCGATAGCTAGGCACCGATCTACAGTCATTTGGGTTTAGCTGGAATCTATATCTTATTTTCTTGTTGGGTCGAGAGTCCTTTATTATGTATTCTTTACTGTCTTTCATATTGTTTAGTCTCATATCGGCTGTGATTGAGAACTACCTTTTTATTTGGCCTATTTATTTGGCGTTGCGTGAAATAAAGGGAGATAGACTTTGATGAAAAATTGTTGAATTTTCATTTTGAAAATTTAATCTTCTTTTGAATTTGAGTGTGAAATTTCATTTCAATTGATGCGGGTGTGAAACCCAATCCAGTTATCCACTCCAAATCACCATAGTTTTCAAATCCCATTTACACATCCCATCCCATTACAAATCCAAATTAGTTGCATGTAACTAGCCAATAGGTTTATTTGTTTACAACCAAATAAATTCAAAGAATCCCATCTCTCTTGTTTTTTTTTCCCTGCTCCAATCACAGCCGCCAGCAACTAATAACCCCACCAAGCAACCACCGCCCCTCTCTCCCTCTGCGTGCACCCGCAACCACCACCCACCACTGCCTTCTCCTTTTGCGTGCGCCAACAACAACTAGCATGGTTCACAATCGCGGTCTCGGCCGCCGACTCGGCGGGTACTGAGACGGATCAGTTTCGGCGACTTGGATCAGTATCGGGCGATACGCGCAAAACGCTACATAGAAAGGTCAAATAATTCTGAAAAAATCACGACAAATTTTAAAAAAAATGTAGACATCCACATTCATGTATCACATGTCCAAAATATATCATCTAGCACGCTAAATATAAAACGAAAGTATAAATACACGCGTCGTCGGTAGAAGCATATTAAAATATATGCACAATATAGTAAATTACACAAACTACATTCATAAATACATGCTAATGTAGTTATTTTCACATTGAATTGCGTGAGGCACAAAATTATTATCATAATGCCGAGTCGACCGAGTCAACTCCGATTCTCGGCCGAGTCGGTCTCCTCTGAGTTGAGTCGACCGACTCGTGACTCGGACTCGTCTTGGAGCGGGCCGAGATGGATGCGACTCGGCCGACTCGGACAGCCGACTCGTATCCGACTCGGCCGAGTCTTTGAACCTGACAACCAGCCCTCCACCGCTCCCTCTCTCCCTCTGTGTACGCCAACAACAACCAGCCCTCTGTCTCCTGTTTTAAATATCGGCCGAGTCGGCCGAGATATTGTCCGATATCTTCTTTTTTGTCTGCTGCCGATACGATATGAGAAAATCGTTCGCCATATTATTTGCAGTAAAAACAGCCGATATTTGAAATATTGACTGATAAATCACCTAATATCAGGCGATAAATCATCCGAAATATCGCCCGATATGAAATAACTTATTTATTGCACAATTGCGTGCAAATGTACATTGTTTTTTTACTGTCTTTACATGCATATTACATCACTTTTATTAGGTAGATGTTATCTATGATACTAAATCAACTTTTGGTTATCAATATTTCATTACATATAGTGTTTAATATGAACGCCCGATATGCGCACATATCCCCGATATCTCCCTCGATATCCGATATTCGATATGAAAAGCCCCCATCCAATACGATCCCGTATCCAATATTTAGAACCTTGCCTCCGCCGCTCCCTCTCTCCCTCTGCGTGCGCCAACAACCAGCATCATCGCTCCCTCTTTCTTTTCTGCTGAGGCTGCCCCTTACGCCGACATGCCCAGGGCTCAGCGAGATCTCCCCAGACGTCCGTGTGCGCGAGCAACTCCATGTCGTGACTGTTGTCTGGTCTTCATCTCCGACAACCTGCGGCACCGAGAGGAGACAACATCATACATTATCGCCAACAAGGATAATAAGTAACAACAGCACAATCACTACGAAGTCCCAGCAAGACCAACAACAGGATCCAAGAACAAAGCTTCTCGGCATGTAATTTTATTTTCAGCAAATCAGTGTATTTGTTAGGTTATACCGCTTAGTTTTACCTTTATAGTCTTGTCATTGGTTCTTTGTTGTCCATAAATATCGGTGTGCGTGTGTGAATCTGGTTACCCTTATAATTTTTGTTCTGATATTGCAAGTAGGATTATTCTTGATTAACTAAGTTTTGCGAGAGGTTTTGTGACAAAAGAATTGTGTACATTTTGAGTATAAATTTTGTTAAAATTCATCTTTTCATATCATTAGTTTTAAATTTATTCTTATCAAAGATTGTAATTTGTAGTGAAACATTGTGAGTCTGGTTTTATCACTTATTTCACACATCATCAGTTTCATCGTTTCACATTATTTGGTATCAGAGCACAGTTTAGGTAGAAATTTTGCATCAACATATAGTTAGAAATTTTATTCAGTTTTGCATAAAATTTAATTTAAAAATACTTCTGTTAGCATTCATTTAAGTCTTGTTTTGGTGCATGCCCACCCGTAGCGGACACCAATATTTGCTGGGAAAGTCTAGTGAGTCGGGCAATACAATTATAGATCACCAACAACTCGCTAATGCAATCGCCGCCATCCAAACCCAACTAGCCAACCTGACCCAAACTGTGAACTAGATCGGAGATAGGTAAGATAGAGTTGAACGCGTCTCCAGAACCGCAACGATTGAGAAGAAAGTGATCGGTTGGTACAGTAGCAAGAAGACGATGAACGAGATCCAGATAGTCAATACTTGAAAAGTATCAAGATCGATGTCCAAACATTCAATGGACGTCAAGATCCACAACTTTTTCTTAATTGTACTCAACAACTTGACAAGTATTTCATGTGCTACAATCTCATTGAACTCAAGAAAGTTAAGCTTGCTGCGATGACTAACTTAGTGAACTTGTGTGCTGCTCGTGATGAACCAATCTATACTTGGCGAAGAATGAAAGATGAACTTAAAGAAAGATATGTGCCGCCATCGTTTAGTCGCCCATCTCATGGACAAGTGGCATCGATACACTCAAGGTAACAAATCAGCGCAGGAGTATGTGAAAAATTCGATGAATTCCTCAGAAGATGCAACGCCCTTAACATTGAAGGGCAATCTCAAATCCTGTCTAGATTTAGAGTTAGACTTAGGGACGACTTGTGAATTGAAAATCTGGCTCGTGAAATCACCGGCCTATGCGTTAGTTCAAGATTTAGATGCGGCTAAATCTAGTTCCGTTTCTAAGGGTCACACAGAAACAACCAAACCCAATTCGAGTTCGTTCCAAACTTTCAAAGCCAGACTTCTACCCATAAGGAGGATACCAAAGCAAGAGTGTCAAGAACAAAGACAAGGGCACACTGATAGAAAGTTCTCTAAGGGCGTGTTTGGTTGCAAGGGAGTGGGTGGAATTAAGGAAACGGGGAAGTAAAATTGCTCACTTTCCTATCTATTCAAACATCGGAAAGGAAAAAGAGAATCTCTTTTCTTTTCTCTTTTCCTTTTTACACAATCAGTTTCTCACTTTCAGGGGACTACAGTTAATTTTGTGGTCATGTAAATCTCATTTGTAAAGTTATAACTCAAAACAATTAATTTTGTGATCATGAAAATCTCACTTACATTCTAATTACAATCTAATTTTTATTTTTCTTAAGTAATTTTTATTTTAATATTATTTGCGGTCAACTTTGTTGTCAATTTTTCATTTTCAATTTCACATTACGGTCCAAACACCGGAAAAGACAAACATTTTTCAATCCACACTTCCCAACATCATCCAAACACCGAAAAACTTACTAACCAATTCTTAAGTTCCAAAAAGGAACTATTACTACTTCCTCAGTTCCTCACTTTCTCACTTCCACCCCTAACCAAACAACCCCTAAATTGACTCCCATAATCAAGTGTTACAAGTGACAAGACTATGGACATGTGGCTGCTAATTGCTCTAACCTAGTCAAAATTGCCTTAGTCAACAGAGTGCCCGGAGTAGTGCCTGAATCGGATACAGACGAGTTCATTTTTCAAGGAGAAGATGAAGATTCAGACATTGACGACGAGACCACAGGTGATGTTGGTCTTAACTACATTAAGTTAGCAACAACGATTTTATCTATCGTTAGGTGTCTTATCCCAGCCAAAGAAGAACAATGACTTGAGACGAGCTACCATGTTCCATATCATCACGAAGATAGGTGGTAAGAGCTGCAAGATTATTGTAGATGGTAGAGTTGTGCATCATCTTTAGTAATTACAAAATTTGGCTTGAAGGTTGTACCAAATCCTCATCCCTATCGAGTGACATGGATAAACTCATCAACGCTGGAAGTCAAGTAGAGATGTCTTGTTTTAATTGACTTTGGTCTCTATTAGGACAAAATTTGGTGCGATATTGTGACAATGAATGTGGGTCACTACAAAAATGTTATCATCTACAGTCGGTCAAACATGTGTTAGTTTGAACATGAAGGGAAGAAAATCAAGCTACTGTCTCGTGAGCTTAAGGCTGAACTATCTGAACCCAAGCTTGCTGCAGTGAAGAAAACCAATAGTATCAGCTTGATTACCGCAAAGGCTTTTAGTCAAGATGTGGAAAAAAGCGCTCCCTTGTGATCCTCGCAACCAAGAAAGTTACCAAAGAAACCAACACTTTGATCCCTCCCGAAGTCACTCCAGTGATTGCGACATTCACTGACATGTTTCCTGAAGACCTCTTGGATAAACTTTTCCTAATGTGTGACATCCAACACGCTATTGATCTAATCCCAGGAGCTAGTCTTCCCAACTTGCATTATTATTGGATGAACCCCACCGAGCATGTCAAACTCAAAGGCAAGTTGAGAGTTCTTGAGAAAAAGTTTCATCCAAGAGAGCATGAGTCATTGCGCAGTTCCCGCTTTGCTGACGTCAAAAAAGGATGGATCTTGGCGTATGTGTGTGGATAGTCATGCCATCAACAAGATAATAGTTAAGTACCATTTTCTCATTCCTAGACTGGACGATATGTTGGATGTGATGTTCAGTGTCATTATTTTCTCCAAGATCGATCTAAAAGGTGTCTTATCACCAAATTCGCATCTGTCCTGGAGATGAATGGAAGGCCGCCTTCAAAATCGAAGATGGGGGTTGTATGAATGGATAGTCATGTCTTTCGGATTGACCAATGCTCCAAGTACTTTCATGAGAGTGATGATGCAAGTACTACGTCTTTTTATGGGCAAATTCTTAGTGGTTTACTTTGATGACATCTCATCTTCAATCAATTTCGTGCATGGTTCAAAGTCGCAGTCTCGGCAGGCACTGAGACGGATCGGTCACGGCGATTTGAATCGGTCTCAAGTGATACGCGCAAAATGCTATATAGAAAGCTCAAATTTTTTTGAAAAAATCATGACTAATCATAAAAAAATATATCCATCAAAGTTCATGTATCACATGTCCAACACATTTGTTTTGAGGGGGTAATTAGGGAAATATGATGGTTTGGGGGTAAATTTAGAAATATGAAAAAATTGAGGGATAAATATGAAAAAACTAAAAACAAAAAACGGATAAATAAGAGAGATCGGATGCCCTCTTAGCCGAACCCGGTCTCTCTCCGCCCTTCCCACTCTCTGCCTCACCTGATCTCTCCCTCTCCTTCTCACTCAGCCTCTCCCTCTCAATCACTCTCTTGCTGTCCCTCAACCTCTGTCCCTCTCCCCTTCTCTTTTCTGTCCTGATCTCTCTCCTAAGAGAGATCGGGTGCCCTCTTAGCCGAACTCGGTCTCTCTCCGCCCTCCCCACTCTTTGCCTCACCTGATCTCTCTCTCCTTCTCACTCAGTCTCTCCCTCTCAATCACTCTCTTGCTCTCCCTCAACCTTTGTCCCCCTCCCCTTCTCTCCTCTGTCCTGATCTCTCTCCTAAGAGAGATCGGGACAGAGCAGGATAGATGGGGAGAGGGGGAGGGAGAGAGACGAGGAGAGAGGGCACCGACAACGGGAAGGCAGGTGGGCGACGATGGCGGGGTGGCGGGAGGCGAGGGGCCCTAGATCAGGTATGTCTGCATTTTTTTAACCCGACTCGACCGAGTCGGACCGTGACTCGGCCGAGTCAGTAGATTCTGAGCTGGCTCCCTCGAACCGGGTCTCAGACTCATCATGGCACCCTTCGAGACTCGGCTGAGTCTTCGAACACTGATCTCGCGAGCAACATCTAGACCATCTATGTCAAGTTTGTTCTGTATTTAGAACGGAAGAGTTGTACGCCAATCCTAAAAAGTGCACATTTTTCTCTACACAAGTTCAATTCCTCAGATTTGTAGTCTCTACTGTTGGAGTTTTTGCGGATCTCGAGAAAATCATAGCCATTGAAGAATGGCCCGAGCAAGACCATCTGTGATGTGAAGAGCTTTCACGGGCTCGCTATCTTTTATCGTCGGTTCATCAAAGGGTTTAGCAATGTCAGGACCCTAATTACCGACTGAAAAGGGGAGAATTCAGCTAGTCTCCTGCTGCCGTGAAAGCATTTGTTGAGATCAAGAAGAGAATAGTTAGCGTTTTTGTCATGAGTCTCCCTGATTTCTCTAAAGTCGTTGAAGTAATATGTGACACATAAGGAATTAGAATAAGCGGAGTCTTCGCTCAAGAAGGTTATCCAGTTGCTTATTTCAATGAGAAGCTGAATGATGCCCCATGCCCGACAATAATGCTCCGCCTACGACAAGAAATTCTAAACGGTGATTCAGGCACTTCGCTATTGGCGACGTTATCTTCTGTCACAAGAGTTCTTTCTCATCTCTGATTATGAGGCTCTGAAGTTTATCTACTCTCAAAAGAAGTTGAACGTGCGACATAGGCAATGGATTGAGTTCCTTTAAGATTACACGTTCACTTCACACCACAAAGCGGGAATAGAAAATAAAGTCGTTGATGCCCTCAGCCGCCGTATTTTCATCTTAACCAAAATGTTCATTGTGGTAAACGGCTTTGAGAAGATAAAAATTGAATACGAGTTGTGTCCCGATTTTTATGACCTATACGCCATATTGATAGATGGATCTAGGCCTGTCAACGGGTCGGGTTCAGGATGGGTACGGATGGTATCAGATCCGGACACGTTTACCCAAGAGGGTACCATACCCGCTCCGTTTACCCGCTGGTCCAGAGAGGGTTCCCATACCTGGACTCGTTGTATCCGCGGGTCCAGACCCGTTTACCCATACCTGAAACAATTTAATTAATAAAAAATTAGAGGTCTCTTAAATAGATATGTGGGCATGATTTTCACAATATGGACCTCAAATAGCAATAGTTGAAGAGCACAAACTCTGCAATTTTCAAATGAAGGGGAACATCAAATAAAAAGTTCTGTTCTAAAATTGATGATATAACATCTAGGTTTTCAATTCTCAAAGTAAATATTTATATTTAGGTGTTGAAATGGATAAATGGGTCAGGTCTGGTTTAAGTAAAATCAGACCCGACCCATTTACTAAACGGTTATACGGGTTAACGGGTATACAGGTACGGGTCCAGAATAACCTTTCCCATACCCGTCTAATCGGGTTAGGTCCGGGTCGGGTCCGGGTACAGACCCGACCCGTTAACAGGCCTAGATGGATCGATTCGAAAAGTGGATGGTTATATCTTGCACGATGGGTATGTTTTCTAGGCCGAAAGTTATGCATCTCAAAAACCTCCCTTAGAGAGTTTCTTGTGTGAGAGTTGCATCTGGTGGTCTAGCTAGACATTTCAGGAATGAGAAGACAATAGAAACTGTTGAGTATTAGTTCTATTAGCCAGGGCTGAAAAGTGACATTGCTAAGCATGTTGGAAGGTGTCACATCTGCCAACTCGCAAAGCAGCCGAAACGGAACACCAGTTTGTACACTCCATTACCGGTCCTAAGTTGCCCATGGCAGGATGTTAGCATGAACTTTGTGTTAGGACTTCCAAAAATCCTGAGGAAACACGATTTGATCCTAGTTGTCGTGGATTTTAAAAATCGTTCACTTCCTGCCTTACTCTCATACCTCTGGCGCCTCTAGTGTGGCAAAGATATTTTACGACGGCGTCATCAAATTACACGGTCTGCCTAAATCATTGTCTCTGATAGAGATTCTGAAAGACCCTCTGGTACATGTTAGACATGAAGTTTAAATTCTCCACTGCCTTCCACCCTCAGATAGACGGACAAATAGAGGTTGTAAATAGAAGTCTGAGAAACTTATTGCGTGCCCTTGTTGGTGAGCATATTGAAAGTTGAGATTTAAAGTTGTCTTTTGCCGAGTTTACATACAATTCATCTGTTAATAGGATAACAGGTAAGAGTCCGCATGAGATAGTGTATGGCTTTAGGCCTAGGAAACCCATTGATCTCATTTTCATGGTTGATAACTACAGAGTTTCGAAGTCTGCATCTTCCTTTGCCACACACATACATGAGTTGCACAAAGTAATCAGTGATAAAAATGAACAAAACTACCTTGACTACAAACTACGAGCTGAGGTTAGAAAAAAATTTAAAACTTTTAATGTTGGCGATCTTGTGATGGTTCGAATTCGTCCGGAATAGTTTTCTCCGGGAATTATTAAAAAATTACATGCTCGTAGTGTAGGACCGTTCAAAATCTTAATTAAACTAAACGACAATGCGTATATTATTGATCTTCTTGAAGATTTTGAAATTAATCCCACTTTCAATATTGAGGAATAGTAGATTACAAAGGTCCCGATTTTAACCCCAGCAACTCATTGGTTAATAAGTCTAACCCTGTCATTTTCTGAGTGACCCTCGCTTCCCCTACTCCCAGATATTAATCCTAATACAACAGAGAATATTGGTAAGATTCTAGGTGATGAAATTATCTCTAATAGAAATGGTGAAACCCGACAGTATCTGGTAAGTTAGAAAGAGAAGTCGTATGCTGAGGACACGTAGCTGGATCGCAGTGAGTCACAACAGATTGATCCAGACATGTTAGAATACTATGAGAGTTTCTCTACACGTGACTCGACTCGACGGAGTCGAGTTCTATCCCACCTGGGGAGAACGATGAGAACATGGCATCGATGCGTCCGGGAGGAGGTACCATCATGTATATCGGCGCAAGAGGCATTAGATTGCTGCTATCTATTGGGCAACAGCTAGGCGTCAAGCCGCAGTCATTTGAGTTTAGCTGAGTCTGTATCTTATTTTCTGCTGAGTCGAGAATTCTTTATTATGTATTCTTTACTGTCTTTCATATTGTTTAGTCCTATATTGACTGCGATTGGGAACTGCCTTTTTATTTGGCCTATTTATTTGGCCATGCATGGAATAAAGGGTGATAGACTTTGATGAGAAATTGTTGGATTTTTATTTTAAAATTCAATTCTCTTTTGAATTTGAATAAAGAGTCTGTATCTCCATTTCAATTGGTGCGGATGTGACACTCAAACCACTTATCCACTCCAAATTACTATCAGTTTTCAAATCTCATTTACAAATCTCACCCCCATCACAAATCCAAATTAGATGCACGTAACTAGCCAGTAGGTTTATTTGTTTACAACCAAATAAATTCAAAGAAGCCCATCTCCCTTGTTTTTTTCCTGCTCCAATCACAGCCGCCAGCAACAAATACCCCCACAAGCACCCACTGCCTCCCTCTCTCCCTTTGCGTGCGCCGGCAACTATCACGCACCACTGCCCTCTCTCCCTCTGCGTGCGCCTGCAGTAACCAGCCCTCCACCGCTTCCCTTTCCCCTCTGCGTGCGCCAGCAACAACCAGCCCTCTACCGCTTCCCTCTCTCCCTCTGCATGCGCCAGCAACTAGCATCATCACTTACTTCTCTCTCCCTCTGCCAAGGCTGCCCCTTCCTCACGCCAACCAGGCCCAGGGCTCGGCCAAATCTCCTCAGACATCCCTGTGCGCGAGCAACTCCAGGTCGTGACTGTTGTCCGGTATCCATATTCGACAACCTGCTGCACAGAGAGAAGGAGACAACATCAGACAGTATCGCCAAGAGGGATAATAAGTAACAACAACACAATCACTACGAAGTCCCAGCAAGATCAACAACGGGACCCGAGAACGGAGCTTCTCGGTAGGTAATTTTATTTTCAGCAAATCAGCATATTTGTTGGGCTACACCTGTTAGTTTTACCTCTATAGTCTTATCAATGGTTCTTTGTTGTCCATAAATATCAGTGAGCGTGTATGAATCTGTTTACCCTTGTGATTTATTGTTCTGATATTACAAGTGTTATTATTCCTGATTAACTAAGTTTTGTGAGTGGTTTTGTGATGATTAGAATTGTCTACACTTTAAATATAAATTTTGTCAAAATTCATCTTGTCATATCATTAGTTTTAAATTTATTCTTACCAAAGGTCGTAATTTGTAATGAAACGTTGTGAGTTTGGTTTTATCACTGATTCCACACATCATCAGTTTCGTCGTTTCACATCAAAAGAGCATGATGATAAGTAAAATGCAACACCCAGAAAGATCAATCAGATACATCCTAGAAAGATAAATGAACATGGCTAACATGTTTTCCTCTAGCAATTAGCTGACTTTAATGTGCTTAAAATTTCTCCAACACTCAATCATCTTCTTTAGGCATGACTAATATTTTGTCTAATACAATTACATCAGCCGATCCTTTCTAAAAAATAAAGCACCATGTTATAAATTAGACAACTCAAAATCTCGATTTCTACATCATTAAGAGAGACTAAAATCAAATATCAATCTCCACGTTGTTGAAATGGATCAAAATTAAAGTTTATATACTGACCCCCACATTCTTAAAAGGAAAAAAAATCAAAAATTGACCTCCATGTTATTAAATAAGAGTAAAATCAAAGTTTACTATTGACCTCCACATTGTCAAAATGGACTAAAATCAAAATTCGAATTTGACCCCCACGTCGTTAAAAGATACCAAAATTAAATATCATCAGGCATCATTAAAGGATATCAAAATCAAAGTTCAAATGCATACTTCCACATCCTTCAAAAGGATCAAATCCGACTAAAATCAAAATTATCTTTTGTTTATCATTTGTACATTGGGGGCATACCTGGACTAAGTTATGTACTCTTAAGTGTCCAAATGATATAATATTCTATAAGTTTCTTACATTGAGTTTTTCTTTTGATATTTCATACATAATATAACTAATGAGAGGTTTTTAAAAGAGGGTAGTTAATCATAGACTGTTGAGTCCATTGGAAGCCATAAACTCACAAAAAAAGGTTTCTTCCATGGGGTTTGAGAGGGCAAGTGCAAAGTTTGTATGTTAATTAGATATATCTTCATATCGAAAGGTATGGAAAACTTGTACTCCACATAAATGTGTAAACTTTATACACGTCAACAGTATGTATGACATGAAGATGTGGTGCCCCTTTTAACGAAAGCTAATAGTTGGATGTATGATTCTACTATTTTAGGATCTTTCATATGTGAGTACAACCAACTACAAACATTTATAAGAGTTAAATATATATCTACCGCAGCAGCACCAACCCCAAACCATGCAACCCCCCCCCCCCCCCCCCCCCCCCCCCCCAACCACCACCACCACCCAAAAAAAAAAAAGACCCCACCTCCCAACCAAGTTGCTGCTGCCACCACCACACACTCAACCATGTACTAATACCTTGGTTTTGAGGGATTGTCTTATCTAACACCTCATATTTGTGTCCGACACCCATGTCCATGTCTAGAGATGATATTCCCCCCCCCCCCCCCCCCCCCCCCCCCCCCCCCCCCCAAAAAAAAAAAAAAAAAAAAAAAAAAAAAAAAAAAAAAAAAAAAAAAAAAATTCTGAGATGCATAGCTGTTGCATTAGAACAGTTCTATCGAACAGCCATAATTGTCTGTATGCATGGTAGCAGTGCCTATTACCATAATATTGAGCATCCTGGATTTTTTTTTTCCCCCTTTGTTAATTGCTAAGTTTTGTTAACAGTTCTGGAACATTTGTAAGTGCATCTGAAGATTCAACTGGAACATTGAGCTATATTGAGCAGAAGATAGCAAGGGTCACAATGCTTCCAAGAGACCATGGAGAGGTATGGCAGGAAATGGTGGAGTTTGTTATATTATATTGTTAACTTCATAATAGCCAAAACTAGTCAGCGTTTTGCAAGGAGAATGTGATAGCTGAAATTATGTGTTAGTGAGTTGGTAAATAGTAAAACATTCATAAAACTTTTAAGACTTATAATTTGTATAAAAAAAAAAGGAAATCTTATCACTAGAGACTTACACTCTCAAAGGTTTCTGTTGAAAGTTAATAACATTTTTCTTCAATAATTACACTTCCATATCCTAACTAGACTAGACTGAATTAGCTTGTCGCAAGGAAATATGGTACTACCATACCTTTTTTAGTGGTATTACCTAATTCTTGTAAAATGAATTATTCTTATGCGACCTTCATCTGTCACCTTTGGTGCTCTGAATACGTTTCTCATGGTTTGTTATTTGCACATTCAAGTTATCAATTCTTTTTTCAAATCAGGCTATATTAATCTCGAGTAACGTATGGGACTATTGCCATGTTGCAGGCTTTCAATATCCTTCGTTATGAGATCGGGCAGAGGTATGCGTCACATTTTGATGCGTTCAACCCAAGTGAATATGGTCCACAAAAAAGCCAAAGGGTACATACTTAGCTGCACAATGGGTTTTGCTTCTGTGGGACCAAATAACCTCTTGCTTTGTCATTAACATGCTGGAATTAACATTTGAAAGTTTTATTTTCATTACCCACATGAAAATCTTTAGTGCATAAATGCATGTACATACGAGAAAACATGCAATATGTTTGAATAATTAAATTACATTTTGATTCTGACGCTTTGTGCTGTGCTCATAAAATGAGAAACTTATGTGTGGTTAAATGTTTTGTCAATCAAAATTCTTTTGGTGGCAATAGGTCGGGTTGGGTGGGGCAAAAATTGCTCAACCCATGTAGACTTGACTTAAACCTGATCTATTTAATAGACGAGCAAGGGACCCCTATTCAGACCCAAGTGTTCAATTGGTCGCCCGAATGGGCTGAACCCGACCCAGATCATCGGTACTAGACGGGGCAGGTGGGATTTTGGTTTAGAGTTTCATGATCAACAGGAAATTGTGTGCCCTTCCTCGTATTAGGAAAGCGTTCAATGTTGGCTGTTCCATGTTAAGAATTTCGATGTTAGGTAAAAGGAAGTATTTAACTGAGGAATTGAAGTTTTGACACTTTCGAATCACATGCTCAAGCCCAAAAGGTAACAATTTAAGTATGAATCCGGTGACAGGTTTCTTATTCGAAATCAAAGACAAAAATTACTTATTAAATTCATAAAATCAAGTAAACAACTCAAAGTGGGTGGCCCTAACCAAACCTGTTTGAAAAACAGGCGCGTAAACCCTTTTATGACATGTACCTTGTCATGATTGACCTGGACCTGCTAACTACTGATCACGTTAGCATACTTTGGCTCAAGAACACCACCTCTACCAAACGCGAACTTAATATGTTCATATTTACATTCACCATAGAGATATTATGGTAGAAATATGCAGACAAATGATGGGACACAGATGCATTTCATGAAAGCATGTTTGGAGGAGCATATATGAATTGTCTGCAAACAATTTTGTAAACAGATATCACTTGAAGATGGAAGTGACATGCAAACTACGAGTTTATAGTTATCTATGATGATCGTATTTTGTAGGGCGCGAGTATATTGGTTTTGATTAAAAGCTTATACACTATGACTGATATTGTGACTTTTGGAGATCTCCAAGATAAATGTGCCCTTACCCATTCATGGAATTCAGGACTGGTTTTATGGGTTAGCATCACACATTGGACAAACCCTTTCCATCTACATATATTTCAGATTTATTTGTTATCCGGGTTTCATTTCTGTTTGCTGCAGCAACTGTCTTATGTTACAAGCTGTTGCTTGCTTGAAAAAATTTGGAAATAAGGTGACCTGAAAAGACTTTCTTTACTTAGTGTTAGTCCCTTGGCTTGTTAGTCATGTTTGATTTGCACTCTAGATGATTTTAAAGAGTCAATTATCCATGATAGAAGATGGTTAATGCCTTAATGGAACTAAACTTTTGGCATCATTCATTTACTGTCAGTCTTAAATGTATTAAGCTTTTACCTAAACAGCCTACATTATCTTTTAGCACTTTTTTCTGTCTTCTTTTCTCCCTCTTTTAGGTGGTGTTGTTTTCTATTTTCTGCTTTATTAGGGATGAATTCATCTGGTTGTTCATATGTAGTCGCTTAAGAGTCTTACTAGATGTTAGAGAAGATTCCATACTTCTTTGTTGAGCATATACTCTTATATATGCCTATATCAGTTTAGGAGAATATTAATTTGTTAATACACACATCCTTTCAGGTAGCTTCTTTCTTGTTGTATCTATCTGATGTAGAGGAGGGGGGAGAAACCATGTTTCCCTTTGAAGTATGTAAATCGCTATCACTTGAAATCTTTGTTCTCATTTAGCTTAACGTTTGATTTATTATTGGGAACTTTATTGACTTGCAGAATGGAGCAAATATGGACATTGGTTATGATTATGCGAAGTGTATTGGTCTGAAGGTGAAGCCACGCCAAGGGGATGGACTTTTATTTTACTCCTTGTTTACAAATGGGACAATTGACCCGGTAATGTGATTGTCCTCAATAATTGACTCTTTTACATGACGGTGCTATCTTTTTCTTTTTGCTTAACCAGTTGTGGCATATCAATGTTACCACTTGAAAAAGATTTAAAAAAAAAAAAAAAAAAGACAAGTAAAATAGCATCTTAGTCATGTGGCATGGCATGAATTTTCAATGCACCACGATTCTGGTGATAATTTGGTTGCACTAGAGGGGAGATTCATACTCCAGACACTCCTTCAATCTCTTGAAGGTTTGTGTATGTGCGCATACGCATTTGTGTGTATTGTGATGCCTGCTGCAGTATTAACAGTCCAATTCTGATTTTAGGATTCAATTTGTAGAAGATTAAACAAACATGCCAATGGTATGCGCCTCTATTATCACAATGACAGCTTAACAAACCTTTAGTGGAAGGGATTTGTTTGCTGCTGTGGAACAGTACGCATACTACCTAATTGTCATAAGGTGATCAATGAGAAATTTATCTCATTTTTCAGTTTAGCTGGAAGAACTACACACAAAAGTTGGAGAGAACATCTGCAAGAAGCTGGTTTACTCCCTTTGTTTTTTTTTTGGCATGTGAATTTATTAATCTCATTAAGCTAGAAAAAATTTATGAATGAATTAAACTTTTCCAGTATCAATTTATAAACATATTTGTTTCCTGTTAAGAAAAGGCAGTTTGGGAAGCTAGGTCACTGCATTCTCCTTTGCTGTGCATCAAAGCCATTATAGAGAGCTGTCTATTATGTCATTGCAAATCTTTTTTTTCATCCACACAGGCAGATGTACACATGCATGTTGGTTGCTTTCTCAAGTGTTTCGAAATTTAGTTTTCTTCAGTACTCTCTTCTTCTGCTGGGTGAAGTGGAAGTCTTTTCATGTTTTTCTGTGTGTTTTATTCTTCCTCATGAACTTCTTTTTCTAATACATAATATGTAAAACATTGATTATAACAAAGTTTTCTTGAAGCATCTTTAACTTTTGATTGACCAACTTCCAGTTTTGGAAAGGTTTTCTGTTTTGTGTTGAACACCACTTCCATTCAACAGGCTTGCCATCTCATGTTATATTTATATAACTAAATGATTAAGGTAATTTGAAGTGTGATTTATTTGCTTGTGTTTGTCTCTGCTTTTGTATTTTGGTTGTCAGCATGTCCCCCCAGATAGTATTTTGGTTGTCAGCGCCTTGTGTGGGACATTTGTTCTGTTTATGTCTACTTTTGTATCTTTTCTTTTGTTGCACTTGGTTTCGTTAAAATACTTTTAATGAAGCATGGGGGTATTCCCACCATCTTACTCAAAAAAAAAAAAAAAAAAAAAAAAAAAGAAATTTAAAGGTGTCATTTCATTCTCAATTTAGATGCACGAGCTGCATATGCATGATTAGTGGACACTTTGTAACTTTATTCTAAGGTGGGAATTTTCCTGATGTTTTAAAGGAATTTCATGTTTTTTTGTCATGATGTTGAGAATTTCTGTGGACTCAGAATGGTTTCTGATGCGCAATGTGTTAAACCCTAGAGGGGGTGAATAGGATTTTAAAATAATTAAGGTCAAATTCAGAAATTTTTCAAGAACAGGCTGTTCTGGTAGAATGCCGATCAGGTTGGTAGAATGATGAAATAAAGTAGAAGTGGTTTGACACAATGCAAAATTTTACTATAGATGCTCTGACAAAATGTTCCAGATGCTGGTAGAATTTAGAATTACACTACATAGAGTCTGACAGAATGATCAACAGAACAATAAATAATTAACCACAAATAATGATGAAATAAAAATAAAATGAAGGACGCACAGTAAGAAATTAAAGTGTGAAAGAGGAGACAGATTTTTAGGGTGGTTCGGGAATCCCCTACATCCACCACCTAGAGGCATTTTTTTTAGGATTTCAAATCCACTGTAAGCTTTCAATCCGAAGTAAGGGATTACGCTGTCAAACACCCACCCGAATTTAGGCTTTCACTGTTTTTCCTGAAGAGAAAACAACCGTCAATCTCCTTCCCCAAAGTTGGACTTTCTCCTAACTTCTCTCAATTTCTGAATTTTTTAATGTGAAATTTGAAGCTCAGTTTTTCAGTTCGTTGCCTTGAATTTGAGCTGAGATCTTATTTAAAATGAAAGGCACAACAATCTCAGAAAAATACCCTTAGACACGAGAAAATTTGCCCAGTGTGCATTTAATGCTTACTACAGAATTAGGTAGGATGGAGTTCACATTCAGCAGCATTAAATGAGAATTTGTAGGTGAGGAAACAGAAGAAGGTGAATGACTACTCTAGCAGCTAAAGAAAGAAGGAGAGAGACAATTTCAACAACTCAAGAAAGAGACAAAAGGGAGCAACTGTAGCAGCTAGAGAAAATTTTTGTCAAAAAACCTGAGAATAAAAATGAGTGAAAAGTACAACCAGCAACCCAACTAGTGGACAACAGGTGACATGTCCATCAACTAGCCAAATGAGTGAGGGTGTGATGAGGATTTGTTGGCATTTCCTGTGTGATGAGATGAGGTGTAGGGGAGAGACAGAATGAATAAAATACAAATAAGCTTAATGTTCTCTCTAGGCAAAACGTTGAATTAAGCACAAATAATTTAAGAATAGTGATCAAAATAAGACAAACAAGATTAGAGATAATTTAATATGACTCATTTGCATTCTTACACTCAAATCTTTGGTAGAATAGAGATAGATGATCAAAGAACTTAGTCTTATGAGCTAGGATTATTTTTGTGGAATTCTCAAGAATGAAAAGAATGGATACTAAGATTCCTATAAGTGCCAAATGAAGATAATTAAATTTACTCTTAAATTACTTACATTTTTTATGAATATGAAAGTTGAAGCTTAATTCTCATTACTCCAAAATGCTCTTAAGTAGCTTGATTTAGCTTTGTTGTGACTTGAGTCTATGTTGCACGGACATGGCCGCTATGATACGGACACGACATGTGGATACGTGACAAATTCTTAAGAATACACATGACACGCGTGTCGAACACGTTTCGTACACGGCAGAGTCCATAATAGGAGTGTTCGTGCTACATAGACTTAACTTTATGGAGCTTAATCTTCCTTCTATCCTTCATCCAGATGTGACAATGAAGCGCATTCCATCCATCCTCTTTTAACTTGTCTTATCCTGTAATAAGACAAAAACTACTAACACAGACTTATTAGTGGCTAATTTATAAGTTAATACATATCATCAAAATACTTAGAATTACACAATGAATTACGACGTACAAGAGATGAACTTGTTGAAATGACATCGCTTTATAGTGAAATCGTTTTCCTTAACTCTTGAAATTATTAAATGAAGTCATGTTTTTGAAGTGTAATGTGACAAATTTCTCTGATTATTTTTGTGATATTCTAAAATCACCGTACTTGATAAAATGTTCAGTGATTTTCATACAAAGTTATTCAAATCAAAAAGTAATTAGACTTGTGTCTGTCCAATCTTAAAGCATGTCTATGACTGAACAGATTCTTTCTGCTCATGTAGACCTCACTTCACGGTAGCTGTCCAGTCATCAAAGGAGAGAAATGGGTTGCAACAAAATGGATCAGAGATCAAAAGAATTGATCAGGTGTTCGCTATTCATGTCAACAGCACTTCCCAGTAGTTGTTCCGACATCAGAGGAGAAAGATGGCTTGCATCAAAATGGAAGAGAGATCTAATCATCTAATTTACTCGATACCTGCTTATAGTGACTATATATATATTTGTATCCTTTTGTGCATTTTGACAGCTTTTAGGCTATTGTACCAAAGGGATATCATTTAAGCTAGTTAAATGAAACTTGTAAAAGAAGATGAAATTTCTATACACAAATGTGAACCAATTGAGCTGGCACATGTATATTACGAAATAACTCTTGTTGATGCATGTAATTCTCGATTAGATGGTTGCTGACCGCTTTTGTGGAGAACATGATCAAATGTTTTAGACTGTGGGTTGTACGAGGATTGCTAACTTGATCAGCGAGCTGAAGTGTTCCACTGCGACATTGCATGGCTTTTTTTAGCAAATTGTTATCATAGATTGGTTATGGCTTGGATTATGGTTTCTTGTTTCCTCAAGAAGAGGAAAGGAATCTGCACCTGTTCAGTTTTTCTTAGGGATGATATTGTATTCAATTCTTTTGAAGGAAAACTTGTAGGCTCATGCAAAGCCTTTCCTCAAAAAAGAGGGGGGCAAAGTGCTTTTTCATTTTCACTTTGCCCTTGATTAGATATCTGAAACTCTTGTTACAATTTACTTGTTTTGCAGAGTTTGTAGGCTTTTAACTCTGCTAACTCTCTTGTTGCCAAACAACGCCTTAGAGACATCTCTTAATGTATGTAATTATTTTTGGAATAAAGCTAAAAAAAACTTACATCATAGAAAGAAAAATTACTCACTAAAGTGAGAGAAAGAAGCTCTCATAAATGGAGAAAGGAACTCTTACTGTTGTGAACTCACAGATCACAACAAATCACCTCCATGAATTGTTTGTACCTGCCTCCATACCTAAATACAGCTGACTTCAAGGCATGCAAATCTCACTATTCATTTTTGAAGGAAGTATAGGCTTACATGATAGCTTGCATAAGGGGGGGAAAAACCCATCAAAATGAGAGGGAAAAAACCGCTCATAAAGGAATAAAGAAACTCCTACGTGGTACTAGAGAATTGCAACGAGTCAACCTTCACGAACTACTTGTAGCCACTGTACCTATGTATACCGTAAAATCTAGTCATTGCGTAATATATCTCCGTAGAGCTTGCTTGCAATGTATAGAGTTAATTTGAAAGAAAAACATATAGGCTTACATCATAGGGGGAAAGTCCCTATCAAAGTGAGGGAAAAAAGTAACCTTGAGGCCCGGCTTTAGCTGCGTGGATATAGAAGTGGACTTACAGGAATATATCTATTTTTGTGTGCTTAATTATGATGTAACTTTGAGTAGTTGATTTGTATGTGATTACAGTTTGAGTTTGAGATAGATATTATTAGAATTCTTTTAGATCATGCTGTAGATAGCTAATTCCAATATAATATATATATATATATATATATATATATTATATATATATATTGGAATTAGCTATCTACAGCATGATCTAAA